>JAJAVP010000040.1:306497-509309 GCA_020740425.3 Heterorhabditis indica
ACTTTGGAGGTGTGTCGGCAGCAGTTTCCAGAGTTTAGGAGCAAAGAGATTTGGCCACCAAATTCACCTGATCTGAATCCGATGGAATTTGCATTTTGATTACTATTGGGGGAAAGCTAAGTAGAACATCCTATAAGAATTTGGAGTCTCTTAAAGCAGCCATAGTCAAATGATGGGACGAAACTGGTCAAGAGGAGCTGCGACCCGTCGTGGGTAGCTTCGAGAGACGCCTACGAGTTTGTGTGACCGTTGAAGGAGGAGATTTCAAACACCTACTCGATTAAGTTATTGCTAGATATGAATGTCCCGATAAATTTTCGTGTCGAATACTGTCTTTATTACAAAATTATGCGATTTGATCAGAACTTTGCGCGAACCCTGTATATACAGTGCCTCTCGAAATTATAGCCCACTTTTTTTGTTTTCAGCCGTCAGATTGCTCTAATTTTTTCTGAAGTGAAGTGCAATGCCTTTGGAAGTCTCCAGTATCAATTTCACCTTTCTTCAAAAAAAATTATGTTTTTCGTGTTCTTTAATTTTAAATCACTAACTTTTCACAGTTTGAAAATCATAGCTCACTGTTAAAATATGTGTTAGCGACAAAAGTAGAAACAACCAATGTACAAAAAAGTTAACTAATAGTCAGTAATGNTACCTCATTCCACGCTTTGCTAATGGCAAAGTGAAGACCTTTGACAGTTGCAAACTGACGGTTATTGACATAAATCCGATGCACGAGAACTACCCGGAGATTCTTTATAGTGTTTAAGTGCAGAGGATGCAATGACCTAAGCCAGTTCAAGTACCCACGTTGTTTGTGAGCCTAGATGATGTTTCAAGACATGCTGGTAGTCCGCACAGTCATCTAGTCTCGATAATACTCGTGCATCGGATTTATGTCAATAACCGTCAGTTTGCAACTGTCAAAGGTCTTCACTTTGCCATTAGCAAAGCGTGGAATGAGGTANCATTACTGACTATTAGTTAACTTTTTTGTACATTGGTTGTTTCTACTTTTGTCGCTAACACATATTTTAACAGTGAGCTATGATTTTGAGACGTACTATATAGTTTTTACATATGATCCATGTTATCTACGATGCACTGTAAGCCTATTAATGATAATCATCACCCCTAGTAGAGTCTGGTGCATTATCAATCCTCGGTACTGTGCTTAATAATTACTCATTTTATAGATATCTTTAACGGGAGTGATCTTCATGATAGGTTTGTATATATGTTCGTTGTCATCTACAATTGGATCCCTCCTAGGAACCCCTCGTGTTTTACAGGGAATAGCAGATGAGGGGATTATTCCAATACTCACCCCACTTGCACAAGGGGTAAGTGACACCTGTACTTTTCAGGAATCTAACAATATGGATATAAGAAATTTAAAAAATAGCTTTTTGTTGTAGTCTGGTCCAAATAAGAACCCAATCCTGGCTGCAGTAGTTCTAATGGGAGTGGCATCAATATTTGTGCTGCTCGGAGATCTCAATCAGTTGGCAATTCTTTCGACTATGCCTTTCCTTATAACGTATGCCTTCGTAAACTATGCGTACGTCTCCCTCGCCATGAGTTATGATCTAGCCCACATCAATCATGCATCGTAAGCACACCTTCAATTGTTATGCAACAAGAACAAATGCCTAGTAATATTAAATTAACATCTTCTAGAGAGACAATTCCATCTTACGGGTCCACACCAAAAATGGGGGATTTGGATGAGCTGTTCCCAGAGAGGACACAAACACGATTTATGGCTGAGACAATAGAATCCGGCAAAATTATGGGTCAACCAGCTACATGGTACTCATTGTTCAGTAATAGATATATCGCATTCGTTGGGGTAAGTCACTTTAATTATAGGCTGAAGTAATAATGAATATAAAACCTAAATTTAGTTTCTGGTGAATCTACTTATTATTTTCTTCATTCATTTCTGGTTCGCAGTAGCCCATTTTGCTGCCCTACTCGCCCTTTACTACTATATTGGGAAAGTATGCCCTAACTGTTCTCCAGGTATATTCGATGTTACCACCAAAAAATTATATTAACCAGTTAGCACTTCACTAATATTCATTAATGAGATGTAGGGTACCACGAACTTCATGAAGCTAAAACAATCTACTTCCACTTTTAACATCTTGTGTAACCAGGAATATCTACGTTCTCAATCCCTCACATGTTCCGGACTTCCTTCTCGTCCCTTGAAAGCATTGGTGCTTTCACAAAAGGGCCATGCGTAATTACAAAGGTACGTCATCACTATGCAACTACATAATCTAAATCTAATATTCCAGAGTGGACCAACCAGCGACGTCTCCACATCACAATTAAATGAGCGTAACACCGACTACCAAGGCAGAAAACAATACCACCACGCTGAAAATGTTACACAAGACTTTGATTGACATTACATAATGCAACAAATTCGCTAGCAATACCTGTGCTTCATTCACAGATTATTAGGTCTGGTCTCAACCCCACTTTTCTTCTTGTATACTTCATTTCTCTATACTTTTCCTACATTCGGGTTATTCTATATATATATATATCGCTGTCACTGTTAAAACTGTCGTATTCAATTGTTTATTAACAATCGATAGAGTAACAATAACAAATTCTCCATATTCTTAGATGTTGGAAGGGTAGAGCATCTAGAATAGCTTATTTAAAAAAATGTTTGATGCGGAATTATACCAAAAACTTACAATGCGGATGCGGTTACCCATAGCATTTGGAGGAAGGTTGTGATGAAACTTGGCTCGCACTGCTCCAGCATTCCCGTGCACTCTAGTAATTCTCCCCCAGATGGCACGAGTACGCGTAGCAACAGTATGTCCAGGCTTCTGAAATAACCAGTATAAAAGCACATCTCCATATAGGTAAAAACATCCCATATAAATCCTTTGGCATGGCCAATCTACAAAAACAGTACTCTTTGACACGCTTCAGTAAGTAAAAAGCTATATATTGAATCCATACGCTTTATAAATTTAAACTAAAAAATGTTGTAAAGTCTCCATCACTTGGTTGTGATGAATATTTGAATGCCACAAAGGTTTCACTTCATCCGAAATACTATCGCCCAAGAACAAACAGTCACGTAAATGCAAAGACTACATAAACAAAAAAGAATCTATTTAAAAAAACTAACTGTTTTCTTATTGTGAGCTTTGTACAAATACACTGCTCGCTTGCCGACATAAAAGTGAGCATCTTCTTTGTTGAAAACACCTTCAAGCTTAAGAAGAGCAGTGTTTTCTGATTGTGTACGAAGTCCCCGCTTGAAACCAGTGAATACTCCCTTTACGTACAATCCAAAATAAGAAAAATTAGTTTGAAGAACATTTAATGGATAAATAGCAAAAATACTTTCTAAATTAATGTTAATGTCAGTGCCATACTGTAGTGAATGAAATGCAACAGTAATTGCAAATATATGCTTAAATATTAATGATTACCTTCCAGCAGGCCCAGGTCCAGCTCTTCTGACGGGCTGTTCAGCCATTTTACCTTAAACACAATACTAAAACACTACTATTCGTAAATTAACAACATAAAAATAATGTATTTATAACTTTAAAATATTAAATCCGCCCTATATACATTGAATATAAACGTTACCAATTATGGCTAACAGGTAAAAGCGAAACAAAATACATTACAATGTCGTAGGAATTAAATATTCTGCAAAAGTTTAGATAAACGTGCAGACAAGCATACTGTATTGAATCATTTTCTATCCTGCGTATCTAAGTTAGAATTGCCTATTATCGCGTAACCGCTCAAGCTGGAATTAAAAAAATAAATAAAACTAAAACATGATTAATACCATTAATGACTGTGAATTACATACTAATACATTGTCAATATTTTATTTGTTATAAGTGGGAAAACAATAAATTAATAAATGATTTATTCCCTTTACATTAAAATGCTCTTTCATTAGCGAGAAACATAAGTCCCTGTGCAAAATAGAATAAGATTCTAGATACAACTTGGAATATTTCAGTTCGTTGACCAAATAAATTCATTAGAATTAATAAATTGCTAATGACATTCGATATTGTTCCAATAAATCGGATATAAGAAGCCTAAAAATAGAGATCCGTCATTTATCAACTTAATTTCGAATAAATACATATTTAGATATTCGTTAGGAATTGGAAGCTTTGTGACGGTCAAATACCTAGGCGTATGTTCGCGCACTTGCTGGTTGTACTGATAAAACTACAAATGTTTTTCATCAAAATACTAGATTGCAGTATCATCATTTTAATTGTGATCATGTTTTGAGAGATTTAGGAAACTATAGTAGCGTTTACGAAACGATAGTACTACGACGTATCTATTGAGGTAAGCACTAAAGATTATGCAGCAACATAATAGTATTGCACAAGTTCAGTATTTTTAATAGAAACAACCATTTCGAATAATCGCATCAATTTCTAAAACAGATAAGGGTCTCAATTAAAGATAATGGAAGCTTGCACTTTCAGTTTATTGCAAAGTCAACATTGATTCAGTATAAAAGCCGATGAACTGAGTTGTTATATCTACTGAGTGGCTTAATGAATATAAGGACTTTTTGCTTGTATATCTACTTTATTTTTACCAGGAAATGGTTAATAGTACGTAAATTACTTACAGATTTTCACTTAACACATGTAAAGTGATACCTGGTGTGCGTCGTAATCACCGTGTTGACCATATTGACAAAGAGATCCTGCCGCGACAAGTAAGAAAGACGAAGAAGCAAGTGCAATTGAGAGAAGTAGAACAAGAAATGGAATAGATACTACAAGGTCTGCGAAGCAGTGGTAGGAGAACACACTGATGAAAAAGGTAGTCGCAACGCCCAAAGGAATCGACCACGTTTGAATTAGAGAACTAGAATTATTTATTCAAAAATATATTAATAAATTTATTATAAAAAAGGTAAATATTAGACAACGTAAAAATACCTGAACGAGAGATAATAAAGTAAATTGGCAAGACATATGAAGGAATACGCTCCTGCCATAGAAGTCCAAGAAGATGATGATAGATAGAAGGATAGTGCTGAGAATATAACGATAAGAACCAAGCATTTGTGAGCACTGTCATTATAAATAGTAATAACAGCTAGTACTATTACAAAGTCAGTATTACCAAGAACTCCGAAAGATGCTGAAGTCGTGAACCGTGGCTGAGGATGCATTGATGTTGTTAGAGTGAGAATACAAAGTGCTATTAATGGAAGGCCCAAAAGAACTGATGGAGGATCCTAGGTGTAACCTATGTTACTATGAATTATGTTAGCCGAAACATACGACACTTCTCCCCTAATTAAACTTATGAATTTGCCAAATATAATTTGATCTCTATAAACCTTAGTAAATCCCGACGTTTCCAAATAGACAAGAAAAGTAGTGCCACCATATATGGCTAACATTCGAGCTGGTCCTGCAGTGCTCATCGCAAATACTATCCTAAATCATACCGATTTGTTTCCTGAGAAAATCTACAATTAAGAAGGTATAGTAGCGACTCACTGGTAACAATAAAACGGCTAACTTCGCCCATATCAATATTCCGCAACAACTGATTTACCAACAATATTTCTTTGACAGAAAATATTTACATACAACATGTACCTTCAATAAAGGTTGAATATTACAGTTTCGAAATATAACATTATAAATCATTTACTGCGAATGCTATGACATCTACAAATTTATACATAACAAAAAACTTCTATACATTTAGTTAATTTTGAATTTAACTGCCGTCCTTGATGCTATATTTCCGTTCAAAATAAGGTACTGAGCAGAATAATAGGTGCTGAGGATGATAATCTCAGAAAATGGCAAACGACGACCCGTATGCGACAAAATGAGCACCGAATCGGATATATAGAAGAGCAGAAATCCAGCCATGCGGGGGAAGAGACCCTAAATACTTTCTAATTACATCATCATAAAATGATTTAGAATTAATTTAAAAACTATCAAACCTGGTTCTCCTTTGCAGGTTGTTGGTTTATATACTGCGACGCAGAAATGAAAAAACACGTGGAGAGAATAAGGGAGTATACAGTCATAATTCCAACTGCGACCGGTTGTTCGGTAAGAAGTGGGAAGACACAGACATGACCCACGAGTGCTCCCCATAGTAGCATTACCACAAAAAGAGGCCAACAAAGGATCGTATGATTATGAATGAAAAAAATCTGAAAGCAAAAAATGTATAAAATGGTTAATAACAACTGGAGATAGGGCCGTACAAAGAATGGTGAGCTAAAAAGGAAAAGAAGAGTAAAATAATAATTTAAAAAAATCAGTGATTAAGGTACCATATAAATGAAGTGACCAATTCCAAATGCAACAGCACCCGTAACTATGCCTTCATGGCTTATTCCAATCAAATAGTCTCCAATTCCTCCAAAAAGAAGTCCTAACGCACAAATCAGACGGTCACGAACATCGAGACCGCCACCATGAAGAAGGGAGAAAATAATGAGAAAAATAATAGGAGTGATTTTCCTATAATTCACAGTATAACAAATCACTCATTTTTAACTTCCTAATGTACATTGTGGTACTCACCAAACTGGATACATTTCATTGTAAAATTTGGTGAATCCATGCGATTCGTTATAGAAGTTTGCCACAAGCAGAAAATATACAATACCAACAGCAATCATCACAGATCTCATTGCTGAAATTAATTTAAGTACATTATTTTAAGCTCTGAAGAATTAACCTCTTTGTCTAAATAGATAGACTCGGAATAAGTTAGTAAATATCAAACTTGCAATCAGTTATGTACTGTTAATAGTGACTTACCCAATCAGCAACACACAATCGGGATATAAGATAAGAAACTAGAATCTATTTGATTGTGGAGGAACAAAATTACAATAATTGAAACTTAAGTCTAAGAATAAAATTTTATAAGTGAACAAGTTTGAAATAACTCACCTCAATTATCACTAACGTAGACCAGTTATTATAATAAAAACGCGGACAACTGGCCAATATTGACCAATATAGGGTTTGCTAGACTACACGGGACGCTTTTAGATAACCACGCGGTCCAGTGAAGACCCAGTGGCAACTGAAGTGGCTTTAATGTGATGTGATACACTATACAAAACACAGATCTTCACATTATATATAGAAAATAGTATCTCTTCCGTCCTTAAAATTAGCATATCTATAGATTTAAAGAAAAAAGCTACGTTAATTCTATCTGGTCCTTATAAATTGCGCACAATAAATAAGAGACATCAGTCCCTGATGATTAAGTGCAAAGGAGCAATCATATAGGCACGTGTCTAAATTACAATAGTCTAGGCGAATAACATGCTGATGCTCTTATATTGAGAACAGGTATGCCATGGCCTGAAACAGACCTGTTCCGTTCAGACGCACTAAATGCAGTTGTGGCACACGTAATAACCCTTCTATGAATGGATCAGTTGTGACAGGTGGCAAAGTTTCCAGACCAAGCAATACAGTACTCTAAAAAAAAGTATACATGAATCTTTCCTATAAATTTGTAACTACGAACAAAAACAGAATTTACGATGAAAAATCACAAAATTGAATATAATCTCACCCTATGTACAATTCTGGATGGCTGACAAAAACCTGATGAACCGAACGGCAACAACAGAATTTTATTTGAATTCGACCTCCAAATCTGAAATTGGTAAAATAGACACAAAACTACTTTTGAAATACTAATATTATAACGTAAACCATATAATCAAAAGCTAGATCACTTCATGCTTACGTTGATAGCTTTCCGGATATCATTCGCTTTTATAGCACATGAATCCGTCGGCACGTGTAGAATAATGTTGGAGTGCAACCGATGTAATAGTGAACGTATATCTCCTTTTTGTCTGATTCCATAAAATGTCTTCACAGGAAAAGGATAATCCCATGTTTCTTTAACATAAATAATTAACTATGAATAGTTTTCAATTATGATTTCCGTAGGTTTTAACTAACAAACCTGGTGTTTCTAGGCTATTCTCCATTAAAATAATAACTGCTTCATCTACCTGATTACTTAAATGTAGAATATCAAGCATTGAGCGAACATCTAATAAAGATGAATTGGCGTATATAATGGTGGAAAAGCGAAAACTAGGAGACATAAGTGGCAAACTGTCGTCTGACTAAAAATCATGCAGATGTATAAAATGAGATGAGAATACATACAGTATAGTTATAAACTAAGGAGAGCTATATAACGAACGTGTTCCGTATGAAGAAATATAAGTGTTTTAGAAGGTAGTATCCGTGACTCGAGAATACGAAGTGTAGTTAAAGCTATATTTTCAGGCGAAGAGAAATACCGGAAGACAGACTTCAGATTATTCCTCATCTTTGAAATTGAATGGTCTTTTACATTCGATATAACTTCTTGAAGGTGAGATAGGTTAGATGGTTGAAGGGAAATTCTAAGTATAAAACGTCTTATGTATCAGACATACTAATTTTTTTAATAAACACATTTTTTTCTTAGTTTCATATAGGTAGATAACCTTAGAATTCTGGTATGCGCTATAAATTCAGTCTAACCTCGACCAGTCAATAACATCACTCCAAGGTAGAATATAATCAGGTGTTAACAAGATGGGAATAACTGCAGCTTCAACCGCTCGGAACAGTATTGATTGGAAATACGGAAATCTATCAAGAATCAGAACGAAGGTTGAGAGCTAGAAAAATTTTCCATCAAAAAGGACAATGTAGCTTTATGGAAATGAACTAATTTGGTCTAACCTTCAGAGCAGAGGAAAAACTTATTTGTCGCCCATTCTCGTCACATGTTACAGAAATATTATTCGGACATTCTTTGAGTATCAAGCAACCCTAAACCGATATTGTTTAGAAACAAACTTAATAGATAAATAAAGAGTAATCATTAAGATACCACTGTGGTTACGTTGCACGAAAGTTCAACTAATTAACAAAGATCGAAATGTAAAATTACTAACTTTGATTGTTTTGACTGCATTTTCTACATTACGCTGCAGTGTTGAAGTGATATTGATAAGTGGAACAAATAAAATAAACTGTTTCTTAGAAGTTGTATGAGGAATATTTGCTGGATTATACAGAGGAATGGAAATATCAAAATAAGGACGATATAACAGACGATGACCAAAGGAGCTGTAAATGTTACAGTTTTCAGCTATAAGAATATATACACAATTTTTCTATAAACCTCGCTATAACATGCCGGGATAAATGGCGCTGTTGACCCAAAAACGTAAAGATAAAAATATTTCGAAACCTGGAATATAAACATTATTAAAGTTATTGCCCTGGAAAAAAAAATATATTCAAACCTGCTTTCCAATAATTTGATTATAGATTCAACTACAATTTCAGATGGGAAACGATACAAATTAAGGAAATCAATTCCAGGCAGTACTATACAGGCAATCCGTTCATCCGAAACAGACTGCGATCGAAGAGCAGAACGAAGAGAAAGGAACTCAGATGATGGACGCGGTGTTACCAGATGTCCTGACTTCAATTAAAATGGTAGTGAGGAAAATGTATGAAAATTGTAACAGACACACCATACCTCGTTAAAAATTTGCACTAATGGCTGAATGTACACTGTGATTTTCTGGTAGTTAATAATACATCTCTGAAGATCCCAGCAAGAAGAAAGCGTGCAGTTATTGTACCTTGAACTTAAAATTACCATGTAATTACTTTAAGAAAAAAGAAATCTCTTGCTTATATGTATCTCTTCTTACCTATGATGATCAACTATACTTCCCAATTTCCACGTAATAACTTCAGTGTTTTTATCATCGTCCTTTATTTTCTTTAGTATTGACCGAAAATATAATAGCCCTAATGTCGCTAAACTAATAGTTAATAATGTCCACTTCATAATTCTGTAACAATGAAAAAATTAGTGAAGTAATGAATAATTGATATAGCGGTAATGAGCGCAACGATAACACCACTTTTTAAGTAAATACATCATAACACGTACATTTATTCTTTTTTACACCACTTTCTAGAAAATTACAAGGTCTATATTAACTAATTAGCACATAAACCAGTAGCAACTCCTGGAACAATACAGATACCTAAGTAGACCATGGACGAAAATAACCATAGTATAATAAGCCATATTAATAATACTGCTACTTTCCTTCAAGAACCTGCTGTCGGAAATCGCCAACACATTTCTCGTACAGTTCAGCAAGAGTTGCACACTTCAGTACACGACCAGGATTTTTGGCTAAGCAAGCCATAATTTCCTATAATAAAATTTATTACATATAAATATATTACATATTTATTAGAAACTTACCCTTTCATTATCTTGGCAGATGTTCTCTCTATGATAAGAAAAAAACTTGTTCTGAACACGCTCTACAGTTTCCTCAAAAATCTTTTTACGTTCTTCCATGTCTGCTGCTGCAGGTATAGGAGATGAATCGTATAACTGAATGTAGCTAAAAATTAAACAGCAAGAAATACATCTCCTATAGTAAACAAGAATAATTCACATAAATTAAAAACCTTTCGTTGTTGTAAATCAGATAACCGAGCCATTTCCTCGCGAAGATGAGCTTTTTCTTTCTTTTCCCGCTCTAATTCAGATCTAAAATGCTGCCCAAACATGTTTTTACACTATAAACGAAGTAAAAACCTTGTATCAAATTATAGAAACTAAGGTAGTAAACATAAACAAGTTTATAAACACTACGACAAGTCATAAGCATTCATTATTGTCAAGAACTAGAACTTACCTCAGTAGATCTGCTTCAGCGTAATTTGTGCGAACACTTCCACTGGCATGAGCATTTACCCTTCTAACGACATCGGAAGAAACTCCAACGGTTCTAAGATCAGAAGGTGAAAAATTTTTTCTTCCTTCAAAAATAAGTGAATATGAACTTTAAAACAATTCAAAAAATCAAAGCGAATAAATCCCATATAAAAACCAACTTATATTCTTCCGGAATATCGCTTCTATCAATTCTTACCACGTCAGGCTGCTCCTGACTTTGAGTGGAACCCATACCTAGAACAGTAATATTTCACCTCCAAATATCTATAAGAAACCTATAAGGCGTTACATGCATTTCAAATTGTTACTAGAGTATTAGAAAATAATAAAGAAAACAAAAATATGCAACGTTGCCAAAGTGTCAGCAAATAGCACTATTCAAGTTCTCATTACTTAAGCGATACACATTATGTACATGTACCCTCCAAAATTGTTTAAAATGAAATCAGAAGAATTACAGTTACTAATTATATCTTAAACAAAATATTTATGAACACATTATAATACGTCCTCATTAATTTTCTAATTTTCTAATAGCAAAAGACAATAATAGTAGCAATATTGGCGTAAGAAACAAGTATTCACATAATTTTTGTAACAGTATTTTTAAAAAAAAGCTATTTTAAATTTCAATAGAAGTAACCATTTGTAGAATGCACTATCCATTAGATACAAAATTTGAGTTGTATTTTTATTGCACTGACAACGAACTGCTATACTAGTATTTAAACTGGTACTAGTACATAGAAAATGAAGAAACAGAAATCTCTGTATGTAGTAGTAAAATTCACTAGCTAGACATTCCTTACTGCTCACCACTCTGGAGATATGCCAAGTATCAAAAATTTGTAAATTAGCAGACGACAATATACATCTTATACACTGTAACTCTCGTATATATTATCAATGCAGTTGTTATTAATCCTGTTCTGATTCTTATACTTAAATGTGTTGAGAATGGTTGCCATATTTCACATCAAAAATTGACATATATCTTGAGACCTATTTCTAATTGATTTACATTGTACCTATGAACAAATAAATCTGATTATTTTAAGGATTTTAATTTTTACTATTTTTCAACTTGATTTTGTTGCTTTATAACATGGAATACTTTAAGTAGATTATATTTTCCAGATTCCAAATTTTATATTTGATAAAATTATTATACATAGAAAAAGAAAAAGAGGAATTAAGTTCATGCAATTAATTGAATAAAAAATTATTAATGGTACAACTTAATACAGAACTACTAAGATTGTAATCTACGTGGCTTAATGAATATTTTATATAAATAAATATATAGAATACGACGTTTGTTCTGGTGACCAATCTCCTTTTAAAGTTCAGGTAGTTGAGGTAGCTGACATTTTTCTGCAGTTATAACGTCGCTCACATCTACTACTCGTCCCAGATAGCGTACCTAAAGATCTTATGTCAGTAAAGAACCTTCTCATTATATAAATTGTTCTATGCTTTTAGATTATACCTCCATAAAAACACTATCTGGACTGTTGATACAGTCAAGACGTGTTCCAACAGGTTCACCCTGCACAATGCGTTTTCGCCCAAATCCCAGATCCGCGCGAGTTCGAACGTTGTATAAACGGATTTCAAAGCCTAAATAAAAATGAGATAACATACATCTACCTTATTTTATTTATTGTTCTTGTCTACTTTACTAGCTTGCTCACTAACCAATCCAATCCTCTGTTCCAACTATGAACATTCCATCATTGTCACATCCTGAATAAGCTCCATTTTGATCGAAAACAAGGCGAGTTCTAGAATGACGTTAGAATAATGTAATTAATGATAATAATAACTAGTTGCTTTACCTTCCTACAACTTCTCCTGTTATGGGAGAATATATTAGAGGAGCTCTGATGTCGTCTCCTTCTTCTTTAACCATTCGGCATTCAATATCCCATCCCCGTACTCCATTGTACCTTCTAAAAGAAAATTTGCTACATGTCCCATGGCTTAAATCAAAGAAAATCTTTTACTATTATCGGGAAATTTTTAGCCAGTAATTATTAATTTAAAGTATTCAAATAGTGTAGTTTTATGGATCACATGGATTAAAATATTAAATACTGATGTTTCGTTGTTGTTTATACATTATATTAACATATTTGAAACTCACTTGTCAGACTTAAAAGCTTCACCTAGTAGACGATTCTTTGAATTTGATTCGCAGATTTGACCAGTGCACATACCTAAAGAGTTTAAGAATTTTGTTATTTAAAATAAGTTGTAATTTCAGTGAAAATAATCTAACAATTTTGTAGGTGGAATGTGGGATCAATGAGTCTTCCTTCTCGGTAGAGTTTCATTTGAACATGAGACTCGACTTGTTGGAAATCGTCCACAAAACAATTTCTAAAATAGAAAAACCTAAGATGCCAAAAAAACTTATAACTAGTGTCAAGTGTTAAAAACTATGACCACCTGTCACTGGCTTTTCCAATCTCCTCTCCTGCTTTTACTTTTCCTCCAAAGAAATCCAACTTTACCGAAGAAATATGGACAGCATATCCTACAAACATTCCACTGGTAGTTTTCCCATATATATATATATATATATATATATGTATATATCAGAATTTTAAATTTCAGTGAATATATCATCGTTTACCTTGCCATTGACCGGTACCTTCTATCCTTACGCCTAAATCAGCGCATTGTTTATCATCCGCCCCTCCAAATGGTCTCCAGAAATACATTTCTCCATCAAATGGTGCGAAAACAGCGGAACCAGACGCACATCGAATATCAACACCATCAATAATTTCACCATTTGACCTGTCCAAGTTTTAGATGCAGCATATAATAGGCTTTTGATTTAAAAAAAAGGAAAATAATAAGATAAAGCGTTCAATGTTTAAAAAATTGGGGGGCAAGACCTTTCTGTATGGTAGTTTCCACAAGATCCGTCAATATCTGGACATCTTCGCAATTCATTTTTATCGTTTCCACCACACACCTTGACCATACATCCAAGACTGTGCACTGAATGTTTTATACGGACTTCATACTGCATAAAGCATTTGTAGATTAATCCTACTCTCATTTTTTAGGTTGTTATTTAATACTGGAACATTCTATTTTCCTTTCTCTCTAGTTAATAACCTCTCACCTGTTGCTATGAGTGCGAGGCATATTGCAAGCACGCGCATCCCTGTCTCTTGTCGTAATGGTGACACGGCACAACAACGTGTGATAAGATAGGGGGCGTTCTGGATGCCTCCAGTAATTTTAGGGTGAGTTCTCAATCCTCAAGTTTAAATACTCCGTTGACTGGTATTTTAAAATTAAAAATTTTCTCAAATATTACGTCTACAAGGCAGAATATTTTTTTCATGTAACTTATAACTGATGGAACAAATTACATCTATGAAATTATACTAGAATACAATGCAGAACAATATAGTTGTTATCGTAATATGTACTTCTAGAGTTAATTAATTACGTGAATATAAACTTTTCTAATAAAGACATCGGTTCAAACACAATGCTTTTTATCTATTTTAGAATTTTCGCTATGTACTGATATTATTTAGTTTTAATATCCTAAACTTCTTCGGAAATCTTGTTTCACTTCTGTCATAACGTCAGCTGACCTGTTGAGGCGGGAAAAATGCTTTAAAACAAAGATTCGAGGAAGAAAGTTTTAAGATATTATGCAATAATGTATAATATTTAAATGGATTTACAACTAACGATATATATATATATATATATACATATGCATAAATCATAAATGATATATGTCGCGATTCTGAACTTTACATCTTAAAAGTTATTCTCCGTATTGTGAATGGAGGAAAAGATTCACTTCCGAATGTAGTAGTTAAGGGAGATGGATCTTCATACGAGGTCGTAGGTATTTTATCAGATTTATTAGTTGGAAGTTCGTACTCTTTGTTCTTACATTCTTTCTTATTTATAGAATGGTTGTCCTTTACAATACTACTAGCTTCAACATCAGGATAGAAATATTTTTGCACATTTTCTTTTGGTTGAGTTTGATAATCTTGACTTGTTTTAGTGCAACAGTACACCCTTGTGTTATGTTTCTCAGTATGGTGCAGTAGTTTATCTCTACTGGAGAAACCTTGATCACATATACGACAATGAAAGTGTGTTTTCTTCTTTAGTTTACAGAAAGGTCGAGCACAAACCTGAAATAGTACTCCATCATACTGTTAATACAAAAAAACTAAGTCAATTAATAAAATAAATAATCATACAATTTCTTTGGCAAGTTTCTAGATATATTGTATCTAAAGTTGAGGAGTATTTGCCGAAAATTGTATGGTCTATGTGCTAAAACGATAAATGACATACAGCATTATAATTAGAAATTAAATGCAATTTAACACAAACTATATATGGGGCTTATTAATACCAACTTTCATTGAATTCGTAGAGGGTAAAGAGCGGCACCGAAGAGAACATTTGGAGAAGGAGTCAAGAAACGCCTAAATAATTGGATGGAAGTTCGTTTTATTAATAAATTGTTGCGGACTAACCTGACCACAAGAGGTACAGTGAAAATGAGATTTTTTGGTTGATAACGGGCAATCGCTCCATTTGTTCTTATGAATTTGTACTTCCCCAATAGTACTATGTGTGAAGCATGGGGAGTCAATGTGAAAAAACGCAGTAAGGGGCGGTAGAGGACGACCGCCATGGAAGGATAATATGTGGTTTGTAATTATTATCTCATCATCCGATGAAAAATGACACCTAAATAGCAACATGAATTTCCCAATACGAAAATATTCATAGTATATTTTTATATTATTGCTATAAATATAATTCCATCACAAGCATTACTGTATTATAGAGAAGCTTAATAGAGATGTTTTCTATACCTGGTGACATCGCAGTGTACATGATTTCGTCCGGTGAACGTGCATCCATGTATTGGGCATTCAGAGCTATCGTAGATTACACGACATAAAATAGGCATCCTAGAAGGATGGAACAGAAATTAGTGGAGCTGGGCAATGTAAGCAGCTAACAGTTGCCAGGTGTGCCAAATGAAGAGGGGTGGCGGTTTCGAATTGGTTTCTATGTCCTTGCCAGACATCTTTCGAGTTGCTCTGGAAACCGCCTATCGGCCAAAAAGAAAAACAAAGAGGAATAGAAAGTTTACGAAGAACAAACAGTAACCAACAAGTTTATAAAAAACAGTGAGGAGAAACAATTTCTGTTATTAGTAATATTATGTATTACAATTTTATCTTTGAAGTGTACTTCACATTAATGATACAGCTACCAAATTAAACACAAATACTGTACTCGACCCGTCCATAACTACTTTGTCTACATACGTCTCCTCAATGATCCTTTATAATATATATACTATATTCACTGTATAAAGCCTCATCCCCTTAAAAAAATACAAATTTTTCGTTTAAAAATTTTCTTTTTTAATCATTCACAGACAAAAATACATAAGTATATGACAAAAACAAGTAACAATAGCTACTAACAGAATTTTTACCCATATTAATAATGCAACATTGAAGCCTTATAATACATAGATAATACAAAATCGGTCAACCAATAACTCCAAACTAGTAGAACATGACATCAAGAGTATCACCGTAATTTTCTGAAGCAATGTGAAGAAGAGCTTGATGTAGCATTACTGCAGATAATCCCCATATTCGAAACTCAGATGCAAGAAAAGCATCTTTTGAATGATAATGAATCTGCAGAACTAATAGTTTAATAATAATACATAGCACTACCAGATTCAATAAAAAGAAATTTGTACCTTAAAATTTTTAGTCCGGAAGATTGGCAGTTTGTACTGAAGTTTCCCAGTATTAAACCGAGTATATCGGACACTTCGGCAAATTTCGTCTAGTGGTGCAGAGAAGACTGTCTGAACCTAAAAGTACAAAATATTTTGTTAATTAATTCGATACTTTAAAAGCATCTAAGTAACTACCTCATGACAGTTAACAACGGATGTGAGTAATGTCTTTTCATCTCTGATCAAGCCTACCACTGGTGTGATAGTAGATGTGAGATGTCGTGTAAGAACGGGTTTCAATCGTCCCCACACTTCAACTGTATTCGATGGAAGACCAATCTCTTCCTCCGTTTCCCGTAGAGCAGTCAAAAGAGGATATTATTAACAAAAATGAAAACTAAACGTTTTTTCACATATCAAACCTATAATAAACATTACTAACTTGCTCCATGGTCTCGCCCTCTTCTCTTTTACCACCGGGAAAGCATACTTCTCCTCGATGACTCTTTAATTTCACTGATCGTTTGGTAAACAGAATTGAGGGCAATGATCCACAAATAATTAGAGGGATGAGAACCTATGAAAGGAAGGATATAACAAAAGTAACTACTACTATTATAGCTAGTATATTATAGCTAATACTATAATCTCACCGACATATCTGACGGAAGTGAACTGATCCTTGGGTGGTGTGGCAGCAAATTTTGTTGCGCAATGCTCTGAACTGGTCTTTTATGCCATAACAAGCATTTTAAAAGAAAAAAAAACCATGATCCACTACCTATTATTAATGCACTCCTTCTAACCTTAATAAATCGCTCTTTTGTATCAGAACCAAACGCTCGATAACCACTCAAACGTAGCATCTAGAAAAGAGAGTAGTGACAATAACATCTGGGAAAAACAATAGATCCCAAAAAGTATATATAACGAGAAGATATAAAATTTAATGTCGTATAAGTTCTAGAGATATACCCTTTATTGCACCTTCCATTTAGAGCGGACAAACTATATGACAAGCAAATTACCAGTTTTAAAGAGGATTTTAAAAATCTATAAGTCGAATCACACTGTTGAGTAGAAAGACAAAGATAAGGTGTAGAAAACCACCGACATTTTACTAAGAAATAGATTTAACAATATCATCCTAAACCAAGCGTCTATAGTAAGCTTTTAGAGACGCTAAAAGCTTGAATAAAATATACGGATCTAGGTAAAGGACGCAGGTATTTACAGAGTAGTCTGAATAAGTTTGACAATGATATAAAGTACGTAATTTACAGCCATAATTAAGTAGACAAAATGGATCATTTACAAACATAATCTGATATGTTTACATCGGTGGACAAAAAAAGTAGTTAGAAAAACAATGTGCATTGTAACATAAAAATAACGTAGTATGGATAGAGTACGACATGCCACTGTTACACATATTGCAATGGCGGGAAGATAACAGCCGAAATTTCACGTTCATTGTACCAGAACAATACAAGTAGCAACAGAAACCAAGCCAGGAGAGTGCTGAAAAATACGAAGAACACACTAGGCAAAAAAGCACAAAAATAGGCCAAGCGAACAATGACCAAGGGATGGTTATAGTGCTTAGTAGTAGCAATGAAGCATGCCAAGTAGTGATAGCTGGATGTGTAATACGCATTCATAATTTTATGCGAGCAAAGTCAGTATATAAAAATAATCCCTGGTTAGTGTTTATTATAACCAAATGAATATTTAAAATAGTAGAATAAATTAGCCGACAATTTGGTGAGTAAACCTACAATTGCTTGGATGTATGGGGTATACGATTGCAATATGGCAAACTTGCTAAGTTAAAAAAAATCATTTAGCCATGAAAGAAAACATACAACCAAATTTCCACGCAACAGCCCAAAAATAAATAAATAAATACAATAATACATAAGATACCCGAAATCGCGCTAATAGAAGGATGCAGTTCACGAGTATCTGAAATAATAGGTATTAACTTATAACTTAGCTATCTGTTTGAGGAATATAGTAGACTTATATACTTAGCTCATACTCCTTACCTCATGTTAACAGAGTTGACTTGTCTTTGTTTAGAAAGAAAACTACGACTACGAGCAGAGTCTGAACCTTCTAATGTGCATTCAGCAACACGATTTGCCTGCAACAAGTAGTAAATTTAGAGCAACAATCAAAACAACGTGGTGGAATCAAATAGTTAGAAAATAACAAACCATTCCGTAAAAAGCCGTGGTAATAAGCCGTTGTTCTTGCTCATGCATAGTGTTCGTTCGTTCTAACTGGTCCTCCAGGTGTTTAATTCTTTTTTCTTTTTGTTCTATCTCTCGTCTCAATGAGTCGAATTCGTGTCTACTTAAACCACCTTCAGCTGAACACTGAGCAGCTCTTTCCTATAAGGATTGTTTAGAATAATGCGAAAAAGCTCGAAACACTTTAATTTTTATACCTGATCTATTATTATATATTTCGCCTTCTCTAAATAAATCCTCTTGCTCTCCCGTTCCTCTTCGAGCTCTAATTCTTTCTGTGATAAGTTTTCTGAAATTATAAAAATAAAATAAACACTATTTAAAAAATGCTAAATACTAACCAATAGCTTTCATTTGTGCTTCCATTGCCGATAATGCTCTTTTTTCTGCCATTTCAGCTTTATGCTTCCAGTGATCAGCTTCTATCGACAATTTTTCAGCCTAAATCTTTAAGCAATTTAGAACAAAAGAATGATATCATAGAACTATATTAACTATTTAAAACAATATAAAAAGCTAAGAGTAGCCTAAAATAACTGTTAAATGAGAGGTACCTGGAGTTTAAATTGTGTTACATCTCCAGATGAACTAATAGAAGTCGCTTCTATATCACGTTCCATATTCATGAGCTTTATCTGAACAAAGTTATAAAACGTATTATTCTGTGATAAGTTTCTCCAATAATCGCTTAGAGTAAACTGAAATAGAACGACTTAGAAATTCTAGGAAATTTGTAATACAATCTAAAACTGACCTCCATATCAGTTTTCTTTTTATTAATTAAACGGAGCTCGGTCTCTAATTCACGATTCTTTCCTTTTACAGTGTCAACTTCGCCTTTTATTACTTCAAGTTCTTCTATTTCTCTAATTCTTTCCTTCAACCTTGAGTTTTCTAACTCTAGTCGACGAACACGATCGCTAAATTGAGATATTAGATGTTTATAGATACATTTCTATAAATAAATAAAAACATACTCGTTTTGACCATTTTCAAGAGCTCCAGTTAACTGGGAACTTTCAATCATAGATGCTTGTAAACTATGGGAAGCATCCAAACCGACTGAGACTGCAACAATAATAATAACCATATATTGCCTAACAATATGAACCTGTTAAAACTTACATTCATGCGCAATTCTATCCTCTAGAAGAATCTTATCCTGAATAAGCTTTTCATTTCGCGTTTCTACACATGCAAGTCTATCTTTAGCTTCAGCTAACTCGTATTCCAACTGAAGATAGTTTCATTTTAAAAAAATGATGCCATCCATTATAATACACATATACGTAAGGATCTTATAGAATAAGATCAAAAACAAGCCACTACTGGATTACCTTATCTAACTTAACAACCAATTGGTCTACTTCCCGTTCCTTCTCTTCTGCTGAAGCTTTATAAGAACCCAGCTGTGTCCGTAAAGCCTAAAAATGCATTGAAAAATTTATTTTAAAAAAAACAGTAAATATTTCCAATAAGATTCATCATGAGATCTGTTATAAAATCCAAATCTATTACAAGTTTTAAATTTATCTAACATACGCTTAGTTATCACTTGTACATATAGCAAATACCTTATTCTTCCTTTGTTCGTCGTCAAGTAGCATTCCTTGCTGCACATAAAAGTCGATTTTTTCACGGAGGAAAATTAACTAAAAATAGGTGCAGACTTTATAAAACACTATAAGAAAAGCTATTTTCAAGATTCACCTCTGTACGATCATTTGTAGTATCTTTGGCCTTTTTTTTGAGTTGTTCATAGGCAGATAAAAGCTTAGAGTGATCAATTTCTTTTACACGAAGCTCTTCCACTTCATCTCGAAGACGACGAAACTCTTCTTCGAATGGACGAATTTGAGCTACCTGTCATATTCTACTAAGTTTAAAAATAATTAAAATTATATAAATCTACTAATAACCTTTTTCTTCAGTTGTTCATTATCATGAATAAGTTTCTCTACTCTTCCTCTTAAAACTTCTTTCTCCGTTTCTGACTCAATCATTTGTTCCTCTAGTCGTATTTTTTTCTCCTAAATGCAAATAAACATAAATTTGGAAAATATTTTTATGAACAAAGAATGCATTGACGCAAAACTTTACCCTAAGTTCTCTGATATCATGTTCAAATGATTCACTGCTTTTTCCATTAGTCAGTTCATACAAGCTTTGTCGCACTTTTTCTAGTTCACTCTCCAATTTTTCTCGCTCTTGTCTCAAATCGGTATTCTGTGGTAGCAAAATTTATGGGTATTCTATAAATATATTAAATAACCACCAAAAAATTATAAAAACAGCAGTTGTACCTAAGCAAATAAAAAAAAGTTACAGTACTTTTAATTGTTACGAGATTGAAACAGCATACGGGAGAACCCACTATTTAACAAGAGCATAAGGATAAAAAATTAGTAAGTGAGGAATAATACAAAATAAAAATAAAAATGAAAACATTTTACCTCTTTCATTAAGACTGCTATCTTGCCATCCAACTCACCGCTCCCTCCGTTTAGTTGATCTGGTGTTATGGACACAGGATTCTCAAAATATTAAAGATAGATATAAATATATTTCATCCATTATAAGACTCAATTCTCAATCTTTTCTCTTACTATACATATACTTTTCCAATTTTCTTAAAAACATACACACTCATCCTCTGGTACAGGCGATATAATTATTTCTTTTTCTATAGTCTGATTCAAAACAGTTTGCACTGCTGTCATTAAAGCAGTCTGAACAAGAGGGTCCAAAGCACTTATATTATTAACGAAGCCTAAAAGAGTCATTAGAAAAATGAATGCTATTAAACTAAAATTCCATATAATTAATAAGCAATAAAGATTTACAAACAATAGATAGATTTCATAATAATTTTTATCAAGTAAGCCATACTTTGTTGCTTTCTTCCAAGAAATGCTGCTCCCACAATTAGCATAACCACTTTGAGTAGTTGGGATATAGCACCATCATCTGCTGTAAATAATATATAACAATAAAACAAAACACCGGCCAATTATTATAGTCAATGAAATACTAAGTAACGTTGAGTAGCGATACCTAATTCCTTCTCATTGATTTCGTATAGCGAACTGGTTTTAATTACGCGGTTAGCATGTTCTTCATAGTACTCCTCCAGACGCCTCATTAACTTTAAAAGTCATACTTGGTAAAAAATACGGATTAAAAGTTATTGAACAACTACTTCATACCTTTCGAAGATTGTTAGCCTTGACACGCCAATTAGAATCGGAATCATAATGAGGAATTTTCTCCATCCATGTATCATGAAAGAAATCACAATCCCTGCAGATGTTTGAAATCAAATCAACGAATGTAAAGATATATAATTAAATTATTAACAATTAGGGTTTTAAAATGTACAATACCCACATATCCATACTTAGCAGTTTTTATAGTATTCGTGTTAAAATTCAATCAAATTTTAATAACTATTAGCATATTTTCATTAGAGTAATTTCCCACAATTCTCTTTTGTACGAAAACAAAACCTACACTCCATGAAGTACTTCAGCAAAGCTTCGACAGCTACGCAAAGATAAAAAATCAAATTCCCCTACCGTACATCGAAGTGACTTCATCTGGAAAACTGCTAAGTCTAAGAATCCAATCCCCATATTTACATTTAGTACTAATAAAGGAGAAAACTTACCCATATGACAAGCTTCTCAAACATATCTTGCAACTCCGAGGAATCCATATCCTTGGTTTATAGTTTATGAGTTGAATATCTAAGTTTCCTAGAATACGAATGCGTTTAAACACTTCTAGATGCATAGTCGTAACGTAGAATTAAGAGTAAAAATCCAAAATTTCACATACTATTTACATCCAACAAATAAATTTAAATAATAAAATGAGTACTAGAAAATTATTAAACTGACATAATTGTACTACAAGAAACTATAACAGGCTACTAGATCCAAACTATAAACTCTGGAAAAATGATCTATGATCAATAACAATCGAAACATGGCAAAATGTCTCCAGTCCATCCAATGTCCGCCCATATTATTGCCTCGATACTTTCTGTGTTTATAATTCATTCCAATCAAGAAACATGCGGAACACATTCAAATACAAATGCACTAAGTATCTCACGCCATTTAAACCAACCCTTTAACTACTTGGTTTGTTATTTTAATAATATGAAAAGAACAAGGTATTTTCGATAGATAATTTTTTCTAGTTACCCGAGAATCGCTTAATCGGAGGAGTTGAGACTGATCCGCATACATGGCCATGGACAGTGCAACTGCTATACAAAGGAACCCATCGCTGTGGAGGAGCTCTTATTGATCCTCAATTTGTCCTCACAGCAGCACATTGCTTCGCAAGAAGGTTAGTTAATTGGATGAATGAAACGTTTATGAGACTAGCTTTTAGGAATTAATCCGTTTAAACCTAAATTTAGTCGTCTTCCCGAAATGTACAGTATCCATATCGGAGGGCACAAGTCTGGAGGGGGTAAGCCCCATCAGGTTCAAAATATATCAACACATTTCCTTTTCAATGTCGTTTGGCCTAGTTCGTACGACGTTGCCATACTCAGGTTAGCCAATCCATTTTCTTCACATCCACTTATTATTTGCAGCTGTTTGCGAAGAACACAGCCTACTTGACTTGTTAGTAACATCATTTCCTGCCACGCGAGTGTGTGCAAACTCTTCGAAATGTGTGCACCATTCCACAGGATATCACCACCGGTCAATATGAGCAGTGTTGCGAGAACAATCTGTCTACCTATTTTACCTCCAACTGCTAACAAAATCTGTGTTGTTGCTGGTAATGCTGATAGAGAGACAGAAGAACACCTAGATAATATAATAGGTGAAGTTACAGGTTGGGGAATGACAAGTGAACACGGACGAAAGTCAGATGTTCTTCGTGAGATCCACATCCCGATAGTTCCTTTCAGTGAATGCAACAATTTTTCACACTATGGAGGTCGTATTCATCTACCATCGATGATTTGTGCTGGATATAGTCAAGGAGCAGTTGACTCATGCCAGGTGAGTGAGAACAATAATTCATGTCCCTAATTCATTTCCCCCCTTTAATAGGGAGACTCGGGAGGACCTCTCATGTGCGCGGTGAATGGCCGTTGGGAACTGCATGGTCTAGTGAGTTGGGGAATTGGTTGTGGTCGTCCAGGACATCCCGGTGTCTATTCAATGGTCCACGCAGCACTACCATGGATTCGCTTGGAGATGTTCAAACTGAAACAATAACTACAGCACATTGTCAAAGACGTTTACAATGTAATGCTTGATTGCAACAATTAATTATGTATGAATCTTTCATAACCAATATTTATACGCTGTACATTATATAATTAAGTTATTGACTAAAGCAATAAATATAATACCTAATATTTATAGCAGCTATAATTATGCAGTACAATTACATTTATCACATTTTTCTTTTGGTTGCAGTAAATCTTTCCTGGTAAGCATCATATCCAGGGAGATCGTGAAAATCTTTATCTTGGAAAAGATTGCCCGAGCAACTAATTATACTCAGGGAAGAATTTTGAAGGAGTTCTGGAGTAAACTCTGTTTTGTTCAGACAATTTTCCTCAACTCTGAGAATTTTCAGGCGTGGACACTTCGTCAAACAATGAGGATTTAACGAATTTAGTCTATTCTGATTCAAGTTTAATTCAGAAGCTCGTAGAGTTGTAATCTAAAAATATTTTCGTTCAAAAATACTAGTCTCATACCTAATAATATCATTGTTTAGATCAACAAGAACTATAACACTACTATAAAGAACTTTTAAAAGGAACTCATACCTCATCTGGTAGACAGGAAATAGTATTGCTGGTCAAAATAAGAGTTTCCAGCTCTACTAAATGACATAGAACAATAGGAAATTCGCGAAACGTATTATATGACAGGTTGACAGACTTTAAAGAAGTACATCCAATGAGACTATCAGGTAAAACAGAAAGGCCATTCGATTGAAGATTAAGAATTTCTAGCTTTTTTAGCAGTCCCATCTCATCAGGCAATTGAGCTGAAGCAACGTAATAGTGCAAAATTAAGAGTGTTAAACAAAATGCTATTTAGGAATAATTCTAATTTGCAAGGAAAAACAATTTATGCTCTTGCCTAGAATATTTTCTGATAAATGCAGTTGCCGCAGCTGGATGAAGTCTCCTATTGTTGATGGGAGAACACGAATCTTGTTCTGACTCAGATCTAGATTCCGTATTATTTCAAATACCTGAAACAACAAAGTTAAATCACACACCTATTACTATACTTCATTTAAACTGCGCACCTCTGTTAACGAATCTGGGAATTTCTTAAGCCCACATGCCTTCATTTGTAAGATTCTACTTTTTTTGGCATTTTCAACGTGTTTTTGTACTGTGGAACTTGAAGGTCCCGACTTGGTACCTGGAAGATAAACATGGTGACAATAATAATAATTCATTTATTTGATCTGACTTATTTGTTTCACATAAAAGCTTCCAAAATACAGCACCAGCTGATATATGAGAAGTAAATAATAACTTCAAAATAAAAAAAAATATGAGTATAATAAATAGCTACTGGGTAAAAAGAGGATTGATTGAACACGTTCAAATTAAGACGAAAATTCGAATTTGTTTAAAATAAATACTAATTTATTAAGAAAAGTAAATATACCTAGGGAATGTATTCCACTTGTTTTCCCCGATGAAGATCTAGGCGTCTTAGACGAATCATTTCCCATAATTATCCTTGCATACAAATAATATACAAGAAAAAAAAACAAGCTACAATTTCAAACTATTACTGATATACTAAAAGTTCATTATTCAGGTAATCAGAACTCGATGAATTAAGGTCTCTATTGGCTATTTGCCAAGTTAGAGCGAAACGCAAAAGTCTGGGTTAGCAGGGACATAGAAACATGTATGCTCCTTTAATATTATGAGCAATTACGTAGTACTTTCCCTTGATTTAATTGTGAGATAATTGAAAGGAGCAGAAGCAAATTCATTGGGAGATTTATTTCTTGCATACCCGTAAATACAATGTAGTCCATTTGAATAACTAAAAACGAAACCAAAAACTAAGAAAAATAACTAAATGCCCCTAGAGATCATTAATGTGGAATTTGTTATGCATTTTTGCTGACACCGTTCTTTAGCTGAACGGGCATACCATGGCGATAGTCTACCGTTTGCGATGAATGCCATCAAACTCTTCGCAAGAGTCATCTCACCACAGTACTTCAGATGAGGAATTTGTTCTAGAGTTTTCAGTAAATTTAATTTGAAAAAGTTGGGATAAAATAGTTGGGAAGGTAGCCCTGGCTCGCTTGTGGGAGCCTTCCACAGCTTTGGTAGTCCTAGAATCGAAAGTCCCACTATGGTCCAAATACTTATGGGAAGTCTCATTATGTGGGAGCCACGTCCTTCTGAAGAAGGTCCAAAAGTTATCATGGGGAACTGCCAACCAATCATTAGTCAGACGGTGGGGGAACACATCGAAATGTGGAAACATTTGGACCTTGTTTGGATCAGTCAGAATTCGGATACTAGAATTATCAATACTGCGGAAGGCAAGTTAGGGCTACCTTCTCATTCTGGCCACTTTTTAAAATTAAATTAACTACAAACTGCAACTTAATGGAGTATTTTTCTTATTCAAGATTTGGAGTCTTTAAGTATTTATTTTTTTTAGTTACTGATTTTGCTCTTTAGTTATTAAAATGAGTTAAGTTATATTTACGGGTATGTGTTAAATATATTCGTATAATAAGTCTTTTTTTTTGCTTCCTATCTTAGGCAATTAAATCAATCATACAGTACTACGCTATTGCTCATAGTATTAAAGGAACACACATTCATATGTTCATCCTGGACTGCGTCTGCGCTTTAGTTTGGCAAGTATCCAATAAGGGGTTATGCTGAGATTCGCTGAGTTCTCAGGTTATCTGAAAACATGCCTTCTGGAATTAGAGGATTAAATAAACAAGTATTTAAGAAAGGTGATGTCATGTTGCTTAAATCCAGAAATATTCAGCTAGTAATCAAGTTTTAATCAAAAACCATAATAAACCAGAGGGAATTATTTTAATAGTTTGTTGGCAGTATAGTTGTGATAACGTTCACAGTATTCGGTTTCATGACACAGAGTTTTATCACTTGAGTAGTCCAGTAGTTCTTTGATCATTAATAATTTGTCATCGAGAACTGACATGTTATGTTCTTATGTAAGAAGGCTAAGAATTAGTAAATACATGTAGTTAATTGTTCCCTTCAAAAGTATTAAACTTTTAGGCATATTTGGTGTATTTTATACGTATTAAATTTCTTCCATCTTAATCAAACAGTTATCATCAACAACAAGTGGTATAATATATCCATCTGTATTATATTAGATGATTTTGTGTATGCTGTTAAAACGAGTAATACTAGTACTAGTTAGTGAATGTTTTTTATTGTCTAAAAATTTAAGAGGTTAGTTGGTTTTTAGTTTGCTGTAATAGATTGGGAACACTGATAATAAAATGAAATTAGAGAAATAATAGGTTATATAATGCCATGTCAGAAATGTATAATTAATTTGTACTTGAATACTATGTAGTGAAACATCTAAGTTTTGAGGTGAAATCTGGTAATAGTGAATATGAAAAGGCTAAAGAATTTTTAGATAAAGTAAATTTTAAGGCAAGAGATACAAACTTATACTACTCATAATTAAGTTGTACATTTTCTCAGTTTTTCCGTGAATATTAGTGAATATTATCGAGGTTATAATAGACTACTACTATGCTAGCTTTTGAACGTTTTTTTTAAAGATGGAGGCTGTCAAACGTAAAAAATCGCGACCTAAGGAGCAAATACCATCTGCAAGTGAAGTCCGTACCGGTAGCTCTGTAGTGCAATCTCATAGTGAAGTTTTGCGGCTCCCAGATGCTCCCTCACACGATCTGGCAGTTACTATAGAGCCCACAGAAGTGTATGTTTGATTTTATATGCAAAGGAATTTGATTTAATAAACTTGAAAAAATATATCCAGGAAGTTCTTTTATTTTATAGCGTGATTCCTGATAAAGATATTACTAAAGAAGTAGCTGCTCTAAACGTCACTTCAAAAATCGATAAAAATGTTATTACACCAAATGTAGCACCATCTACTAAATCTCTTGATTTAACATTTTGTGCTAGTGAGTGGTGAGTTATCTTTATTTTAAAGTATTGCTCTAGCCGAATGTATCATTACATTTTAGCTCATTGCCTGTTGTATCTACGTTAGTACCAAATGAGACGTCATCTTCCATTTTATGTTATCCTGGTATTCCTGAATTGTCCACTGAAGCATCATTATTCTTCTATGGGACGACTGGGATTTCCGTACATTCACAGTTGATGGAAAAACAAGAAGTTGGTTAGCCTAATATATTAATGATACTAGTATTTTTTATCAGTAGAGAATTATGATTCTGTAGTTCTGAAATATTTTTTAGTAATTCATGGTAATTGTTATTTAAGAGTGGGACATCAGTATTATCACAAAGTCTTGTTGCTGATGCACCTCCGCTATATCCTTCATTGTCAAATATTATTTACGATAAAAATGAATTTGGCCTTCTTACGGAACAACATCTTCTGTGCTTTTACCATAATCCATTCTTTGAAAGTGCGGAGGAATTTGTTAACAATTTTATTAAGGTATTTCGATTGTTCTATTGTAGTCAATATGCTTAGGTGTGAATAAACTTTCGCGACATCTTTGCGTAATCTTTGTTTAAATTTGATATCTCGTTGCAGTGTGAAGAATACCCTTCTGGACCGTTATTAAAGCTTCTTCGGAGATTAAAAGAATTGTGCGAACAAATGAATTTGGGTGAGATGGGAGAGAAGGAGAACACTGAAAGCTTGCAGAAGTGCTTGAGAGATTGTTGGATTATACAACAAAATTCCATTGAATGTAAAGTGGGTAACATTTTTTTTATTAGTAAGGACGATTTACAGACTATATTCCTCTTTTCTTTTTTCTCAATATTCTAATTTTTAGATGTAATAGTTGTTAATATTTACTTTTAAATGTTAATAAATCTTACTTTTAGGGATTTTCCACGACTTAGGAACAATAAAATTGCGATGACGCATGAAATAATACAAATTGTCTTAACAAGTCTTAGTATATTAGGGAGTGTTAGTAATATTTAGCAATTTTATTTAACAGGGAAAGTGTGGAGAGAATAGAGAGGGAAGTGGCATCGGAAACTATCAATCAGCTACTATAAGCACTAAGAAGGTTGCTGAGTTAAAGCGACTTTTGGATTGTAATAGAACTCTATTACTTAATGATAGGATTTCTCAAGAGACAGAATATCGATCCTTGGCACTACAAGTTAGTGTTTTTAAAATACCCTGGTAGTCGTCTTTTAGTCTCAGTGCTTCATTTAAAATGATTAGTTGGAAGTTTTAAATAATTTTTCTTCTCGATATAGAATAATTTCTCACGAGTACTTTTAGATTCAATGGATTATTATTTCCATCAATCACCAGTTCATGAGTGAGAATGGCCTCACTATTCATAGTCCTCCGTTCTGTGAGTTTATTTAATTGAGAATTGTTTTTACTCCAATACAATTTATTATTTCGCTATTTAATGTCTTTAGCATTTTAATATCATTATATATAGATTATTGCAACATCTTTGTTGCTAGTGTGTAAATTGTACATTTGAAATTTTAAACTTCAATATCTTCTTTTTTTTCAGTAACCGATTCTACTGTAAACAATGCAGGCCGAATTCTTTTGTTATCAGCATTATCAGATATCTTCTTTCATCTTCGCTATCCTTCTTTGGCTCTGCGGTTTAAGGATGCATTAGTGAAATGGGCTACTGAAATAGTAAGTTAATCCGTGAAATTTTTTATCCGTAGCTGTTAGTTCCCTCTTGTTTTTACTACTTTAACACCATATTTAGGTATGTGTTTTAAATATGTGTTGGCGATGTGAGGATGGTCAGTTCGTGCTTAATCATCTTCTTCGCCTTCCTTCACCAATTTGTGATTGGGCTCCTGCTCTTATACAAACATTCATTCAGGTGAAAACTAAAAAGGATGTAATATTGTCAATCCATTATTTTAACGTAGTTTAGGCTCCATCACCTCTTAAATTAAAAATGGATTACTGTATAACAATGCTTTCCCATATAATGAGCCCAATCAAGTAAGCTATTTCTTCGTAATAATTTTGTTTTTATTTGGAGAGCTAAATACAGAGTATTCAGATCTCGTGAGCTATTTCTTCAGCAAATTAGTCAATCAGAACAAGAGGATTCTGCTTGGACTATTCTCAGTAGTGATGAAGAAGAGGTTTATTTTATTAACGTAATTGTATACGTGGTTTCAGGCCAAAATGTTATGGTTTTCAGGGTGAATTTTCTCTCGTAACTATAAGCGAAGCTGATCTAATTAGTATATGGAATCAGTTGCCTGTTTCTGAATTCTACTCTGTTGCTTATTTATACTTTTCCAATTCAAGTAAATGGTTTAAAAAAAATTATAGTGCATATATATAGTATCCAGACCTATATTAAGCGAATTTTCCAGATAGTGAGAAAAGCGCTCAGTTCATATCACTTATCGCGTTCCAGTTATTATTAATGAAGGTAAATAAAATATATATAATTTTCAAAATTATTAAGTTGTATTTAGAATGTTTTTGATTGGATAGAGTTTAAAGGTAGTATTTTGCTACATACTGGCATGTATTTATCTCCTAATTTCTCGACTTTTACGTTAACGTTATAAGTTTACAATCAATATTGTTTAAAATTACTATTCAAGGTTCTGGATTCGGGGTTATCGACCTATTCTCGTCCTGCATACAAGCAGTTTTGTAAACAGATAGGGACTAGTCTCAGGTATTATGAAGTTTTTTTGTTACCATATTTATGTTTCTGGAGTCAAAACCTTCAATAATGTTTCTAGACAAAGTGTTCATGAGTTATGTGCCCACTGGAAAGTATATAAAAATTTTATCGCAATAGATGAAGAATTACAACTACAAAGGGAAGTGGATAGAATCGTATTATTGGCTACACAATATATACTCAACAGAGATAGGTCGGAATAACCATTATATTTTTCTAATTTTCTAACATCTAGCTAATGTATTTTAGTTCTGGTTTATGGCAATTTATCGTTGATATGCCTTATGATTGTGTTTCGGAAGAATGCCGGAATCGTTGCGAGTATATGTTGCGCACTAATAGTAAAGTGACAGCATTGGAAGTATATCATATACCTGCATGTGAAGTGAATGCTCGTATCAAAGCAGGTGTGTTGTTATTACAGAATGATTTTTAATGTAAGTTTTAATATAAGATTATGTTCTAGGTGAGCTTATTGAGAGAATAAACACTGTTGGTTTACTTGATTCTGTATTTCTTCTCAATGCTCTAGCTGCAATTGTTTCGCACTCACACAATGATCCAACACTATTCATTAAGGAGTTAATTGACGTAAGATAGTACATATTATGAGCGCCTTGACGCTGAAATTCTCCATTTAATATTAAGGTATGTTTCTGTAATGAAGAATTGCGGGAAAATCTTTATAAGGTTGGTGGGGAAGCTATTGCCCAATTATTGGCACATCGACCGACCGTCATTGATCAGCTACTTATTGTACTTGATCGGAATATGCAGCATATGAGCAATGTAAGCATTTTACAAGTTAGTACAATTAAAGTGCATAATGTTTTTTGAACTGTCAGTAAATAATGAACTTTGTTCTAGTATGCAATTTACGTTTTCGCATCATCTACGCTTTCACTATGCAAAATATCGCAGCCTGTGCTTAGCGTATTAGGAAAATGGCTAATTAATAAGGTAAGAGGTGGATGTATTTATAATTTAGCCAAAATTTGTCGTTTTATTTTATCACTTAATTTTATCTTTGATGGCAACGGACGATGAGCTATACATGATAATACATTATCACTTTCTTATAATCTTGATAGTATTAGTTATTTCTAAGGAATAAAACTAGCTAAACAGTTTAAGGACATAAAATTTACATATACTATTAGTTTTCTTTTAATATTTAAAATTTTTATTTATTAAGACATTAAGACTACAATGTTATTTTGGCAAGATTATCATGGGTTGATTCAAATGGTCTAAGTATTTTACTTATACTCTATATAATTACTTTTTCTAGGCTTATATCAGTGATTCACTCAGAATTCATCACATTAAGCCAAAGTTATTTGTAAGCTAGAAAAATGTCTCTAATTTATTAATTGTTATTCCACCTCCGAAATTTTAGCCACCAGATGATCCCTCTAATCGTGTCGCGCGTAAAGTCCTGTCTGGTTTACATTGGGGTTATTCGGAGAATGGAGAAGAATTGTGGATGGATGAGCAGGTCCATGAAATATGCGCCGAAACTGTAGTGAAGGTAAATTTTAGTATCGATTTATTGATAGATTTTTAAAGGATAAATGGGATTTTTCCATTAAGATTATAAATATTCCTTCAATTGTATCAAATTCTACAAAGAAATTAAAAAAAACATTTTTCTTGTCATTATTAATTTTTTAAAAGGCTCACTCGGTTCACTGTAACAATTCAAATGGAATGATAGAAAAATCGTTTCGACAAATATCAAAAATGGCAAGCAGAATACCAGATCACGAACATATTTTCAACCAATTCTGTTGGGACATACTTATTAAACTTAAATTATCTCTAAAGGTAACCTTAATTGAGTAGTTATTAATACAAAGTTATTACAAATAAAGTTGTTTATTATCAGGATGTTTCAAGCAAACCTTCAAATGATCTGACAGCGTTTTTTATTCATGTTTATCGGTTATCTTTCACAAGGTTAGCCCGATTACTTTTTTCTCTATGCTTTATAATATAGCAAGTGTATTTTTAACAAGACTACAACTTTCTTAATTCTAGTGTATCTGATTTTCTTGAAATTGCGACTCCTTTATTGAACGAATTGGTTAGTTCTGGTTCTTCTGCTGCATGTGTTATTCTGTTAACCAGAATGATTCATAAAGAGCATAAGAGGGCAACTGAGTTTGGAGCTAGTAAGAGGTTATTATATTAATAGTCCTAACAATTTTTTGTTCACAAATTTTCGATTTTTAGTTTCATGGATGTGTTTGAACGTATTATTCATGTTGATCAGTGTTCATATGCTGTCCAATGGCTTTCTGGTCCATCATCTACACCTACTCCTATAGTTCGACTTATTTGCTCTTCAATCTCAGTTAGTTTATATATTTTTTCAATAATCATATATTTTACATATATATTCGGTTTTAGTACTATTCTAAGAATGTGCCTGATATCGGAATATACTTACGTGCTTGGGTAGATCTTTTGTGTGTGAGAAGAGCATCTACTTGGAACTCGGATCAGGTATTATTATGAAGAACTGATTTTGTAACATTCTTGAATGGCTGTAAGCTTTAATGTAAAATAACAGGTTACCCTTCAAGTACTTGGATCGATTGTACGCATTGCTTTCCTTTATGATTCCAAATCATTGCTCGGGATTCCGGAAATTATATATAATCTATATGCGGTACATTCTTTTATTTTAACTTTTAGTTTGTACTTCGATATTATTTAATATGCTTTTAGAAAATGTTATCTTCTGATCGTGAGTCTTCTCGTGGATTGTTTTCGATGTTTGCTACTGATCAACCACCACCACCTCTAATAGCAGTGCCACTTTATTCCATTTCTCCATGGGCTACATATTTATTGTTACTAGTAGAAAGCAAAAGTTATTCACCGCTTAATCAGTTAATCTGTGAATCTTTGGTCATGAAAGACAAAATTACATTGGAACATGCTGTTAAGGTAATTTTTTGTTATGACTATTTAAAAAGTTCAATATATGAATGTTTATATATTATGTTTTACTTATAGAAAGCGGCATCGAAGTTATCATTAACATTTCCACTAATTCGTTTATCTGTTTTCCTATGGGCTAAGTTTATATCAGTTTGCCAGGATAGTCCTGTATTTCCCTTGGCTCTACAACGGTTAGCAACTGAAGCTTTTCGTCCAAGGAGGGTGAATGGGTTAGTTTTTCTTCTATAATTGCCATAAGTAAAATGTTAAGATGTTAATCTTATTTGATTGTTTCAGGAAAAATTACTGTTTAGCTCGGCGCACTATTGATGCTCCACAGGGAAAATCAATAATGAGCGAATGTAAAGAAACGTTAAACAAAATTAACGATGAGAAGGGGTAATTCTGTTTATGTATGAAGAAATCCACTATGTTATAAGCGATATTTTTTTAATCGTTATGTTTAATTGTATTGATTTACTTAGGTTAGCACGAGCAGTGAGCGGCTGGTTGTTTTCTACACATGAAATATATCATACCGGGTTTGATTTTTCCACTTTTGATCTCAGCTATCTTCTTCAGTTAATTATCGCAGATGATGCAGTATGTTTTTTTCCGGTATTAATTCATTTAACCTTTAGAAATAATTCAAGTTGAATATTTGGCGACTGTATTACAGAATATATGGCTTGATTTCATGGATATACAAAGTCTTCTTAGCGAGGAATCCCAAGAGGAAAAGGTATTTTTAAAACAATTATTACACTATTCATTTACTATATATTACAAATACTATTTGATGAAGTAAGAGCTAATACTTCTGATATTTAGTTGTTTTCCATCACATGCCACTTTGGAAGACATGAATTAACCCGATCAGCTGGTGATATTCTCTATAGGTATAAATCACTATATTTACTGGTTATATTTCTCTATTATTATTTTGTTATCTGGTTCAGACCATATTCGTTACGCACGCAGCCGTTTCCATCTTTGCCTAGTCATCCAGAATTACCTCCTGCCCCTCTAGTTAACTTTTCGTCACTTTTCGAACAACACACAATTGTAAACATGGTAGCACCACTTACGAAGCAGATCAATTCCCTTGCAGAGTCAGTTATATTCATTAATTATCATAGTAAACAATATTTTATTCTTCCATAGGCTTATTTTATAGTTATTTTTTCCTTACCTTTCAGACACTTTGTGCTAAGTAGCGACAAAATTTTCAATGAGGACGAATACTACTGTGAATCGTTAAATAAGCTATATTCACCCATTGTTAAAAATATTGTGGTATCTCTAAAATGTTCTTCCCGATGTCAACATCCAATTAGTTCAACTGTACAAGTAAGTATCTTACATGATTTTTTTAAATATCTGATATAATTGAACTATTTTAGGTGGATGCTGTAGAATTTTGCTCTACTATTGATGCTCAAATGAACCAAAATCGTGTAAAACGAGACATACTATGGACAGAATTAAATATTGCAATTCTAGATAAAACAGCTGTCAGCATAGCTACTATGGAGCATATTTCTAGGTTAAGCGAATTAATTAGCAGTCCACTCGCGAAGAAAATTTAAAGAATAACATTTAAGACAGGTTTCTCAACTAGCTTCTAGTTGTGTTTCTAATCATTCCACCGCACAATTAACGGGGCGTTCTCTCTTTCATTTTATAACATCTTCTCTCAGTGATAATGAGATGTTATTTCCTGCTGCAACTGTTGCCTATGAACGTATTTTAGGAATATTGGGAGAGGTAAATGTTTTCTATAAATTCCTGCAATTGAGAGGTCTTATATTTTTCTTAATAATGTTTTAGGAATTTATTCAATATCACTTCGAGGAACAAATGCATGTCATGAATCTTGTGCTTGATGGTTTCCCTCTCTCAGACCCTCTGGTGCAGGTTTGTAGCATTCTTAATTTTCTTTTTCTCTTTATTTAAGAAAAATTTTCAGGTATTTACACCTGAATGTATGCCACCTATGAACCTATATATGGCTTACATGAGTTTGTCTAAGGCCGTGTGGGATCCGGAAAGAAGTCCTCGCGCCCTAAAATTGCTCAGTACGTTTAAGTTTTAATATTTAAACTAGTGGGAGAATTACGAATTGTTTTGCTTAGGTCGCCTAGGAATAGATCGTGCGGTGTCATCATTGCCATCTCACCAGTTTGCACACCTGTTACCACTTGCTTTCCGAAATCTAACGAGTCAACCAGATTCTTCTGCAGCTCTCCATGTCCTATGTCTTCAGCATGTTATTTCATTCATTTTTCATGCTTTTCCGGCTAATTTTTGTGCTGGTCTTGACCTTGCACTTGATGGTATGATAATTTTTCATAAACCCTTTTAATCAAAATGGTAAAAATTTTTGGTTTATATTTTAGCTTTTACTTATTATAGGCTGTAAAACCAGTGTTACTCCCATTGATTTATTAGATGCCTTTGTTACTCGCCTGGATGCAACATCATTTGCTAATCCTTGTGGAGATTTTGCACTGGATAGCAAAACGGTTAGTCACTTTATTTTTGGAAGATAACTATTGCAATAAATTTGTTCCTTAAGGCTATTTTTTCCAGGCACTTGAATGTGCGTCAATTCTTAGTCGTCGTTTAGCTGAGGCGCGTTCTACCTTACCCGCTATGTTTTCTGTAATGGGAAAATATATGGATCCTATTACTAAACTGGCTCAATTATTTTTATTCACGCCTGTGAAAGAGTCTTTTCAGTCAGATATATCTCTTTCCGAAGCACAAAGAGGTGAATTATGATACTTCGTATGCAACATGGTGGTGGGAAGTAAAATTATTAATTCTAAAGAATGCGTTATGAAAATTGACCATCGTAGAAAATGATATTTTCTTTATGCTTCATTATTTTTGATCATTTTCATTTATTCCTGTCGCAGGATTTCACATACGATATTTTAATGTTTTATTTTGTAAAATTTCCATGGAAAATATCACCTTACAACTACCATCTCAAATATTATAATGGATTTTATGCATAGATCTCAGCGAAGTGTTTTCACATGTTCAATCAGTCTTCAATCCGCTTTTTGCTCCTGTATCGATATCTCTTCCACCATTCTGTCCATCTGACGAAAACGAAGCCGAGATGATCATTGATCGTTTTGTGCAGCTTTTATCCGCTCTTCCTCACAATCCTATAGTTCCACCTACAATGCAGGTATAATTTTCATCATATAATTTATATTATTTTTATGATAAGCCTTTATAATCAACACTTTTAATATTATACGTTCCCTTTTATCTTATTTTTTTGCAGAATTTACCATATTTAGTATGGAAATTTTACTTCGAAAATCTCTCTGTTCTTAACTACGGTACGGCTCACTACTTTACCACTCTTGTAAGCTGTCACTTTATAAGTATAGTGTAGGTTCATGCCCTAACATTTTTCCATTACTTACCCAATATATTTATTGTCAGTTTTATTTTACATATAGGAACGTTTCTTGATACGATTTCACTGGCCATCTTTTCTGCCATCATTTCGATGTCTCTCCGCCATGGATGATTGTTTGTCTTTGCGTTCCTCTGATTGCGCTCCCTTCGTTACTCAGTTGATTGTTCGTATTCCTTGGAAAATTGTTCTTGACACTCATGTAAGTTTAATTGTAATATCTCATTTATAAATACATCTTGTTTCACTACTTAATTTTCACAGTATTAAATTAGCTAATTATCAGGTACCAGATGAACTGCGTCCAGATTATCTAACTACGTTTTTTTCGATTTTATTACGGGTTGTTTCCAATCCTAATAACTATTCCAAGGTATGAACTATTTTTCAATGAATTATACACTCGTAAGATGTACTATATGTGTTGCAAATGAAGAAATTCGAGGAAGTTAGATTTTTATAGGTATGCGCTTCGTTACTCAATTTGCTCAAGTATCTTTCGCATAGAACAGATTGGAGTACTGTACCTGCGGAGAAAGCAGAGTGCTTAGGTCGTACTGTAGCTACTATTCTTCCACATAATTCTAACTCTTCTCCTGCAGATGTTGTCGCTGTTTTACAAATGTATGGTTATTTGATAGTTTAATCGAAATGTATTATGTTATGCATCAATAAGCACTCAGAATCTGGAGGAAGATTTGCTGTTTTGTATTGCGTCAGCCTTCTTCTCCATCCTCTCTTCTTAAACAGGCGACATGGGTCAGAACGGAGTGTGCATCTATTCTTGAGGGAGAAATATCCACTGCTTTGCCGGCTTACAATTCTCTTATTGCCGACGTACATGCAGTTGCTAACCAGCATGGTTAGTTTGACTTTTCTATATATTAATATATCTTCTGCATTTTACATCTAATTATTAATATTTTTTAACAGGAAATCTGCGAGATTTTTCTTTGGTTGCTCGTGAATTAATTTCTATGTGGAACGACATTACTGATTCAAAACTTAGAGGTGAGAATTTATTTGGATGTGTGTATGACCATCCATTTTACCTCTTTGAATTTTAGAATCGTTAATGTGCGGATTTAATGCGTATATGGATGCAAATCCTGGGTCACCCCTGTTATTGATTTCTTTGAATACTCTTATGACTTCCATTAACCCGGATCAATTGACGTCTGGACTCAAGGTTATAGAAAAAACAATACGGGCTTATTTTAAACGTTAGTTTACAAATATTAATACGTGTAATAATTAGAACAAAGACTTATGTACATGTTAAGATGGTATAATACAGGAACAAGTAGTTCGTGGAGGGAATTAATGCAATGGGTTCAATTTCCATCCCCTTGTTATGATACAATCCAAAAGTATCTTCTTTGTACACCGAGGTGTGTACAAATTTTTCTGAGATTATTATCTTATTTTGAATAATATATTATGCATCTTTGTTCCAGCACTGAAAATATGGTTTACCCGCTCTTCTTGACACTAAAAGCATTTCTCGACTGCGACAACCATCCAGATCATGTGTTTTTTGCTCTTCACAAGTACATAATCAGTTTGAAACCGAAGTAATTAGGTTATCCATTAATTATTAGTAGTCAAATTACCGAGAATATTCGTTATTTTTTCAGACACATTATTTGTGAATCATCATTTCTCTTGGTATTATCTCGAGTTTTCGTTTGGCTATCGACATTCTATGCTTCTTTCCCGCCTTCTCTTCTCTTAACTGATGATCTGCTTCATCCTCTAATTAAGTGGCTCAATAAGGTAAACATTTACTTGATTTTATTACTAATTAATCAATATAGTAATTAACTTGTTTTACTCAGGCCGCCCGCGATGATTCTAATTTCATAACCAACCTCATAACTAGTAAGAAATCTTCACATTCTTCCCGGTGAATTCGTAACTTAGTAAAAGTATTTGTAATTACTACTTAATAGGTAAATATGGATATTTATAGTTTGCGTATTATCCTGCTGATCGTTGAGTTGTATGTGACTCAACAGTTGATGGGAGAAGGTAAGCGTCCACGGTGTTCTGGTGGAGCTCCCGTCTTTAATAGTAAAATCCATGCATTACAAGAGGCAGCTGCTGTAAAAGTGAAGTTTAATCATTTTATTTACGTACATAGACTAGGATGGAGGTAAAAGTATGAAAAATATGACATAAATGTGATTTTAGGCCAACCAACAATTTTCTAATGCTTTTAATGTGTCCACAAGTTTTTTTGTGCAAGTCGATGTTCATCACTTGGGTTCTACCTCTCAGCTTATAATGGAATGCGCACAGACTATTTTTAAAGATAAATATCTAACTGATATTTAAGCTTTTTTGACAAATAATTTGTATACTAGTAGTTCTCTATAATTGTTTCTATATATCTTCTATATTACAAAGTGCAATTATTAGTTGTATATAATTATTATAGATAAAATGCGTGGTAATTTGCTGTGATGACATCTTCTATTGTCTTGAAATCTTGGGTATCTATTATGTTTAGTTAAATTGTAATGTAAATTCGTCTAGTTAAGTTACATAATTGTAGTACTGGTTTAGTCCAATTTCTAGATAATTAAGTATGTGAATTTAATGCTGATTCTTACATAAAAGAGTTATTACTAATAAATATTAATAATTACAGTGTGGTTTACACATTAATTAGCAGTTGCACACTGTTTACTAGTATCTTTCCACTGTAACTTTCTGCAATAGATGTTATATTGTCTGGGATGCGCTCTAGGCACTCAACATTTCCTCGCTTGTGAAGAGTTATTGATCGTTTGCCATATGGATGGTGCGCAGTGCTGCTAGGATTAATAATATATGAAATCTGTTCTTTTATTTATTTATTTTCAGATAGAATATTATCTACATTGGGATGAATCTAGGTCTTATATGCAGTATATTTTTTGTATATCTATTGGAATGCATTGCTGTTTCGGATTATCCGCGGGACCCTTACGCCACATTAGGCGTATCAAAAAGAGCTAGTGCTAAGGAAGTTAAAAGAGCGTATAAATTACTTGCCAAAGAATGGTTTGTCTCATTATTTTCCTTGGTTGTACCCTTATTTGGCTTTTATATTTGATATAAACTTTGATTTTAATGCACTACATATTAAATGAAAGTTATAGGCATCCGGATAAGAACTCTAGCCCGGAAGCTCAAGAGAAATTTGTGGCCATAAGTAAGGCATATGAGATACTATCTGACCCCTTACGAAGAGAGCGATTTGACAAATTTGGGACTCTTGATGATACAACTCCAAGTAATCATCATAACTTCGGCGGGTTCGATCACTTTGTAGGTTTGAGCGTCTATTTTGCGTTTTTAATTGAAATTTTTTAAATAACGGAAAATAAATTCATGCCCCTCTGCTTTCTTAGATTATTTGAAATTACTATCTGATTATATTATACCTTATAAGAAGTGTTGAGTAAAATATTTTATAGTATCTGGTCTTGGTTTCAAATATCTGATCGGAATTACATTCTCGCAAGTCTTAATAATTATAAATATCTTAATTTTTATCTTCATATTGAAGATTAATTAACTATTATTCAGTTCGGAGGTTTTGGCGGCTTTGAGGATGGACTGTTTGGCAAACAGAGAATTTCTCTTAGACAGTACACTAACTCTATTCTTGAGAAGTTTGTTGAGTTCTATTGTTAAACGATATAATAGTTACTTTTAAAAATTATTATTTTGTTTTTATGGTTTCTTTTTTCATCTGATATCCTGATATTTTAGAACTTATAACCAGCCCTTCATTCTTTATGCATATTCGAACTACTGTCAACTCTGCTTTAGATTACAGTCTCAGTGGAAATCAGTAACAGAAGACCTTGAACCTCTTGGTATGTTCATTTCATCTAATGTGGCAATATGATATACAATAACATGTTTTGAAAATTAGTTCTATATTAGGGTATGGTATTGGTACTGTCAATGCGATGACTGATGGGAACCTACTTGAAAAGCTTCGTATCTCTCGTCTACCAGCTATAGTGGCAGTAGTGGAAGGACGAACCATCCATCTTAGAGCTGATATGTACACGCTTAACGCTAGGTAATTTTTTCAAACTACTCATTGATATCAAAAAGCACATTCGTCATCTTATGGGTTTTATTAGATGGTGATTTTAGAACAGTACGAGTTTTTGCTCGCGATGTTATTCCGAAGACTTTTCTGAATTCAATAACCACACACGATAAACTTAAGAAATTTGTAGATCAATGGAAGTCAACAAATAAGGTAGCTGTTATATTTTAAATACACTAGATAGTAACGGAAAAGGTGATGTATAGTAGAGAATATAATTCTTAGGTGTCGGTGCTAATCTTGGGAGCAACCGCAGAACCTCGCACACGGTATCTTTTAGCTGCCATGAAGTATTCGCACTTCGCTCGCTTTGCCTATGTCCATTTGGCGGCACATTCTGATGAGGTTGGTTTTTCTGTAATACATATTATTGATAGTTTTTGTATCCATTACTTAAAATTACAGATAGCGTCTATGCGTGAAGCTTTAGCTATAAAATGTATACAGTGCGAGAATATATTAGTTTTCAATGATTTCCCTGAGGTATTTTTTTCATTTTCAGTGTATATTATCATTATATTATTTCTTCGTTAAATTAGTCTCGTATTTTATTTATTATATATATATTATAATTACATTATTTTTCTCATAGACTGGCCCCGTGGCTCGTCTATCTATCAGTAATGCTAATCAACTTACGATCGATGCACTAAATTCTTTGATTGACGGGAACAAATTTCTTACTATGCCACGGGTAAGTACATATATTTTACAGCATACTTACATTTTCGAAATCGGTATCTTCCAGCTATCTTCGTCAAATTATCTAGATGAACTATGCCCAGTTTCATCACGTAATCAAAGGCGGCTGTGTGGTATCCTTCCTATTATGAATACTGCTTCTGATACGGAGTACATTGATAGCTATCGGATGTATGCTAAAGACAACAAAAAACGATTGGATGACTTAAAGGTTTGAAAATGTTTAATTGTACATAACTTATTAATATTCATATGATACATGCAGGTGCAGTTAGTGTATATGTTTGCTTCGAAACAATCAGCCTGGCTGGAGCCATTCTTACAAAAGAGAAAAGGAGATACTATTGTAAGCTGCCTTTATTAACTGTCTGATTTTAGCATCATAGTAACTAACTTTTTATTTTAGTCTTCCGCTCGTGATATTCTAATTATTTGGAGACTAGAGCATATGAAGGCTCGTTTTATTTGGCTGTTAGATGCGTGGAACGGAGATGGAACTCACTTGGATCTCCTTTTAGACGGTGTAGTCAAGCAAACAACGAAACTAGAGGAAACCACTCATATTATCAGCATGGTATCATTTATTTAATAGTTTTATTTATTTTTTCATTTTATGTGTTTATTGTATTTCTAGGTAGATGAGTTCTCTCCGTCCTGGTGGACTCGTGCATGCCGAGCTACAGTTCGCATGTGCGAGGCAGCATGGTTTCACCTGACAAAAGAAGAAGCATATCCTGTTCTTTCAGCCATTGCAACATTTCTTCTAATTATAATTGTCGGTTATGGGCTCAATTATATGAACCAAGAAGGGCGTCCGAGAAAGGTAATTTATATTTAATATACAAGTTTAGATATCTACTTGATATTATTGCGTTGAAAAATAAATTCTCAGGAGAAACCACGCGTATTTTCTACTGATGAATGGCATCCGGAAGATCCCAAAGCAAATTGTGATCCACCCAAGGTCAATCAACAGGCAAGATTACAAAGGTGAGATTAAATAAATTATCCACATTATCAGTTTTCTACTGCAACTAAAATTATAGGATTATGTCTATTATGAGCCCCCACATACATGAGCTGCGCGCAGAGAGCTACTTTGGAATGATCCGCCTACTTAAACCTGGATGTCGCTCTCTCATATTACTAACTGACGAACAAAATAAAGATCGTTTGCTCAAGGAATTCGCTCAATATATCTACCCGCTTCGAAAGTTAGTTGATGTTACATTGTTAATGTTTTTTTAAATATATTTTAATTATATAGCTGGGTTTTTTTATTACTCGTACTGTTTAAGCAATAAGACCTTCTCATTTGGATATCTTTTGGTGGATAAAAACTTACCATGGTTCCGAAAACTTCTGGAGCACACACTTCCTTTGCGTGGAAATTCAGTAGAAAAGGATGGGGGTAGTTCACTTTATGAGAAACTTAAGGTAATTTCAATATTAACTTGGTTTTACCTTCTTTACTTCTCAGTTATTATCTTAATAATTATTTTGACTCTTTTAAATAAATTCTTAGACAATAAATCCTCGGCAAACTGTTGGGACAGTCTTAGTTTTGTGCGGGTGGAAACTATATTTTTCTATTTATCATCCTATGCATACATCTGGAAAAAAAAAACATTTTTTGGGATTTGATGATGTGAGTACCAATTCAGATGATAGTGGAGCGGAAGCAAATAAAGAAGATGTGAGTCATATTTGATCAAATCCTTTATTTTACTGATTGTTTGGCTTATTTCCTTTTTTTTTCTGGTTTTTGCTGTATACGAAAACTTTCAGGAGATCATACTACGTAGTACTATAGTGAATGTAGAAAATGTGTTGAATGGCTTTCCTATATGGTTAGATCGTCTTCTTGAAGGCTCAATTCGTCGGTATTATATCCCAGAATGGCCAGATAATCTGCGCTGAATACTATCTTGTTTGTATAGGCTGTGTGAGATGAATAGTGCTACGATTTTTATTTCTATTTGACTAGTTATAGTTAAGTTTAACTTTTTTACCTGCTCGATTTCTTTGCGATTGGTTTCTATGGTAACAATCCTTCTTATCCGCAGAATATTCTGTCTAATTTAGCTGTTTTAAATTAGTGTAGCTGTAAACCACTATGACTGGTTGTATTCCTTTAGGATTTATAAAATGGAATATATGTTTCGCTTTTAAAGCATAATATTTCTTTATTTAATGTTAATCGAAGAGGTAAATTATATTATGTATTGTCTTACTAGGATTTTATTTCTTTACTGTTTTAAATTAGAAATAATTTTTAAAAATATATATTATTCATATCCAATATTGCCAGTTATTATGGTGTGCATATTATAGTAAATATATGCATCACTTAACGCTACTTATGATAATTATGTCTATACGATACATATTTTACCCCTAATTTACTTGTTATCTGTATTATTTTAAATGTAATTACAGCTTGAATAATGGATGAAGTAAAGCCGAAATGTGTGAAGAAAACACTGCATGCCGGAAGAGGAGAAGTACCAGAATACAAATCTGGAACCAAAGCTATTTTCCACTATGAGACATTAAAACCCATTGAAGCTATATCGTTAAAATCAGGGATGCCTCATGAGAGGTAAAAATAAAAATTACCCATGCTTATGAAATAAAAGTATTAAGCGACATTTTTAGGGATAGATATGAATCAATCGACAATACAAGGAGTCCATGGCCTGGTGGATATGGCCAACCTCTTGAGCTTGTTTTTGGAAAAAAATTCCAGCTGCCAATATTTGAAACGTGTTTGCGTTCTATGCTAGTAGATGAGGTATAATACGAATTTCCACGAATCTAAATGTGCCCTTCATTCACTGTATATTTTAGATTTCGCAGTTTGATGTAGAAGCATCTGAACTCTATACCTATCCAATGGTATCTAAGAAACTAAGAGATATCGCGAAACCACATGGGCACGTTCGTGAGGCACATGGTTCCCATATGTGTGCTGCAGCTCTCAGCAGCGGGTTCACTTTTATCTCTTATTTGCTCTAGTCTTTTTTATTATTTCCTTCTTATTTTACTCCAAATAATACACTTATTCATAGGTATTTCATGGTTATTTCCTTAGTATTTTTTTCCGATTTGTTTATTTTTTAGGACTGGTTATCCTGCTCTTGACCCCTTATTAGAACAACCGCGTCCTCTTCGCTTCATTTTCCATCTTCTTTCTGTCATACAGCCAGAAGAATATGAGGCTGAGGGTTGGCAGTTATCTGCTGAAGAAAAAATGATGTCATTAGAAACGTTGCGATTAGAAGGAAATGCTTTATACGCTCAAGTTAGTACCATGTAATTCACGCTGTGATAATTGCACTTATTATATGTATCATAAGTCGAATTATGTAAGTCTTCAGGGAAAATATGACGAAGCAATAGAGAAGTATCGTGAAGCACTAGGTAGAGTAGATGGTTTGATGCTACGAGAAAAACCAGGAGAACCTGAGTGGGAAGAACTTGACCAAAAGGTTTTTTTTTTCTTTACAGTACCATATTTTTCATTATTTCTTCTTATTATGCAACCCTTAAAAAAAGTAGTTTATATTGTTCTTGTTTCCATCAATTAGTATACTTTGAATTTAAAATACAATTTTTTTCCAGAATTTGTTACTATATTTGAATCTCTCCCAATGTTACTTACACGTTGGAAATATGTATGAAGCAGCAGAAACAGCAACTGAAGTGCTAAAAAGGGATAATGATAATGAGAAAGCATTATTCCGTAGGGCACGAGCTCGACTAGCTACCTGGCATCTCGATGAGGTACAATTAATGGTTTATTTTTATTTTTGGTCTTTAATTTGTAGAAGCAATTAGTTATTGTTTCTATTATAAATAAATATGACGATAAGTGTGTACCATAATACATATGTGTTGTTTTTTATACTCGTAAAGAATTACATTGTATTATTAATCAATTTATCGCATAGCATGCCTAATGCCCAAATTCTTTATTTTGGGCTGAGGAAGATCTGTGTACACTTTTGCAACTCTATCCACATTGTGAGAGCTTGGTGCGAAATCAATTGGATGCTGTAGCACGAAAGAGAGAGGAAATGGCACAAGGCAATAAGGAAACATATTCAAAAATGATTAAAGGATTGTGACCGTTCCGTTCTTATGCATTTATGCCTATATTAATTATGTATACATTTTAAAATTAGTATTGGAGGAAAGGAATAGTTAAGTGGTCATAGTCCCTTTCTATCCGCATATTTTTACATAGATACTACATCAGTGTCTATCTTGGTCTATTTCACCTCTTAATGGCAAGCTCGTGTAGTCCTACGATATTATACCTCATCATGTATCTTTCCTATATTCTTCGTATATATTCATTCGATTGAAAACTAAGAATTAATATATTTGACATAAGCCCTCTATCGTTTTCAAAATCTGTTTCCTGCTTCCCTATGTACATAATTTTATTGTGATCTATATTCTATCAACAAGATGTTACCAATGATACCGCGCAATAAATATCTAACTTTTTTTTGATTGTATATAAATGAGGTCAGTAGTAGGAAGTATGAAAGCAAAGAAAAGCGCTTGATGGGTAAGTTGATGTACTATATTTCTATTATTTTATGTCCTGGTTCATTAATATTTTAGCCGTTAACATTGTCCAGATATCACGTTGAGTATTACTAGCATTATAATCCCCTCAGAATATGGACGTAAAGCACATTGTTCAGTAAACAACCATGACGAAAAATCTCATGGTTCTTGACATATTACACTTATCAAGTAGGACAAACCTAGTTAGCTAGTCTTTGAAAAACGTATCTTTATCAAGTATAGGGTGAGAATGAACCTTATTTTCTAGTTAAACAAAAAAGAAAGCCCATGTTTAATATATATTAACAACTTCGCTGTAGAAATATAATCCATGATTTCTAGAACTACAATACGCGTAATTTCTTCTGAGAATTTATTCTTCAGCAGTAAAAGTTCTGAGTTTCTACAAAGAATGAATACCATGGAACTAAACAAAGCGCAGTTAACTAAATGCTCTTCAGCCGTCCTATGGGATTTCGAGTGACTTGGTTTTAGACTTAAGTACGAATATAAAATATTAATAATAATAGCATGTCATACAATTGTTAAGAGCAAATTAGGCTAGAAACTTTGGGATGAGAACTTGCTCCAGTGATATTTGATTGGTATGTTCTTGACACATAGTTCTGTGGCTCACCAATGCTTGCAATGATTTTAGATGTGTATGTACTTCTAGGTCTAATACGTCGTCTAATGTTTGAAAATTTAGGGAAAGCAAGACGTGGTGAAAGAATTTATAAAGTATGGCAGCATGTCTAAGAATATCTACAACCAATAAACAAATTTTTCCACTAAAATCGTGAATTTCCATAACAGGCAAACCTAGTATGCTCTCTCATCTCACTGAAATAATGGTACCCAATTTTGGAGTGCGTAGACCAGAGTATTTCGCTTATTCATTCTGCAAATTTCTTTACTAACATTTCTAGGGTAAAACTCATGTTACAGACCAGATTCTAAACCAAAAAAGAAATTTCATGCTAGTAGTAATGATAAATAATCTACCAACACCAGTAAAGGATGAAAGGACCAACCAATTGCGAGCAAGAGATTTTCCAGGACAAGATAGACTGTATATTAATTCTAATACAAAATATACATAAACTGACCACGCATGCTATTATTTAGTGCACAGCATAACATGTTCAGCAAAATGATTAAAGAAGCATAATAATTCGAACTAATAAATAAAACTAAATCACTGAAAAAAATTTACTTAAAGGGAATGGATATAACAGTTGGTTTCTGCCACAAATTCAAACGTAGAAATGAGAGCAGGACTATACAAAGTAAAAACTATGTTCAGGCGTTTGCCCACTCCTCAAGGTCAGCGAGATCTTTATCATGATCTGTCTTTGTAGGTTTATGTCGAGCCGCCGATGGGAGATCAGTTGAAGGCGTATCCGGAAGAACAACTGGTGTTGGTTGCACATCTAGCAGTTGCTTATCTAGTTCTTCCTATAAATAAACGAATTCACAAACCATATAAACTGCTTCCAATTATAAACTCAGCCACTTAAAATAAAAATACTAGAAATTTAACAAACTTGTTCAAGTTGTTCAAGTTCTCGAAGTAAGTCATCATCATCAACTGCGCGGTCGAAACCAACTGGATTTGAAATGGCCTCTGCTATCTCATTAGCTACTTCTTGTTGCTCAGCAATATCCTCCATCAAATCGTGGACCTTAAATGTATCAGTTACTTATGTAACACTCACATCCCATATTCCTACATTCCTCAGATTACAATTTTCAAAAGATTATATAGAATAGCGTTATTATATATTACCTGGTCTATATCCATATTATTATGTGCTGCCTTGAGTGCTTTACTAGCACCTCCCATAACTTGCAAGACTTCAGCGTTAGTTGAAGCATTTTCCAGGGCTTCCCTCTAATAATATTAAAATGATTTAATCAGTTTGAAACTACGTCAATAATCTATGAAAATCCACGAAAATTATTTAAAGAAAAGTAATACCTGAAACTCAATTGTCTGTAAAACTCCATCAATATGATTAAGTTGTTTTTCGAACTGTCGCTTCCTGTTAAGTGCGTGTAGGGCCAAACGTTTATTCTTTGTTCCATGTTTAACTGCTGTTGCTATTTCCTAAAAATAACATTTAAAAAAATCTATATTTCAAAGAACAGATCAAACAATACAAATATGCTCACATCCTTGACTTTTTTCTCTAGGAAGTCCTGTTTTTTAATGAGCATTTCCTCGGTCTCCCGTAACTTCTGTATAGCATCTTGTGTTGATGGAGCAGCTTCCTGCTTTTTCCCACCAAAGATTTTCCCGAATAAGCTCATTCCTCAAAAGCTTAACTCTAAATCTAAAAGAAACAATCATGCCTACCAAAATTAATGGAAGACAAACTAAATAGGCAAACAACTTTCATATTACATATCTTCACAATGGTAGGTACAGATGTTTACATAATTAACAACCAGAATCACGGTAAGATCTGCACCTAAGTTCTTGCTTAAATAGTACAATTTAATACATAACTAAATTATTCAGCTGACAGGCAAATGACGTCATCGATTGGTAAATGGCCATTTCGTGGCAGTCCACCTGCCTATAACAACGAACCAGGGGACCTACGCAGTTAGAATATTCTCCAGTTGGTAGGTTGAAATACTTGATTTTCCTTGGTTTAAAGATAAGTGGGCTAATTTTTGCACTTTGTAAAATGCTGTTTTCGTGTAAGTCTTTATGTTATATTATGTATTACTAGTTGTGAGGTTTGTGGATAACATCAGTAAAATATTTTTAGCCTTAAGCCGGTCAATTTTAATTTTGTATGATGTTTCTAAGTAATAGGTTTAGCTTGTTCTAAGTTATATATTGTAGAAGTTCCTTCTCAAGTGGGAAACATGGATAGCAAGGCTATAGCCGAAAAGATCAAGAAGCTTCAAGCAAACGTAGAACACGTTCGAACTGGAGGCAAGGTATGTTTTACGTCTAGCATTAAATAAATGTTTATAGGGTGTGGTTATTCACCCGTTAAAATAAGAGTTCATTTTCATATAAATGATTCAGAGTGTTTAAAAGCTTAAAAGGCTACTTTTAGGGAACCCCACGAAGAAAGAAGAAGGTGATTCATAAAACTGCTGCTGCTGATGATAAGAAGCTACAAAGTAACCTGAAGAAGCTTTCAGTTACTAATATTCCAGGGATAGAGGAGGTTTTTTATTTAATTCAAAGAATATGTTCAAGTTAATCATCTATCTATAAGTAATTATTCTGTCTAAGGTATTATATAGTCTTTGACACTTGTTGTAAATTTTTGCATATAATTTGTAGAACATATAGGTAAATATGATCAAAGATGATGGAACCGTAATCCACTTCAATAACCCAAAAGTGCAAGCTTCTGTTCCTGCCAACACTTTCTCTGTTACTGGTGGAGCTGATAATAAGCGTAAGTATAGAAGGAAGATGAGTTTTACTAACTTGTGGATTACTGGAGGTGCTCGTTATTTTTCAGTATCAGCTTTTAGATAATGTATATTCTTCAAAGAGCTTTGCCTCATTATTCTTAGTCTTAGTTGACTGCCAGTTAATTTTATGGGGAAAAAAGTTTATAAAGTTTTGAATGTATGTAGTTCTTGATGTGTTTGTTTAATTAAGCTATTTTTATTGTAAGATATAGTACCAATGCGTTTTTACGTAGTTTCATTTTGGTTGCTTTTAGAGATTACCGATATGCTTCCGGGAATCCTTAATCAACTAGGCCCGGAATCCCTTACTCATCTAAAGAAACTGGCGAACAATGTAACTAGCCAGTTCAAATCTGCTGAGGATGAGGATGTACCTGGTTAGTTCAGTAGTGTTTGTGTGATATAGTGTAAAATGGGTTATTTGTTTTAGATCTCGTTGGAGACTTCGATGAAGCATCGAAAAATGAGACAAAGGCTGAAGAGAAGGCGTAACTATTTTTTGCTGTTCCTAGAAAGAGTAACTTGTGCAGAGACAGGGGTCTACTCCTCTCATGTGCTTGATGCTTTGGGACGGCTAAATGGTATCTCGGCTGTCTTTATCTATTTCCGTTATAATTGTGTAACTCAACTCCCATGTATGTTCGCGTTGTTTTCGTTGTTTTTTGTTTTGTATACAGATTTTATAAAAATTCAAAAAAAGCTAATAAATTGTTAGCTATTCCGTTTTTATACTTTCCCACAGGATCATCGATAACATAAATGGGAGCGTTATGTGTTGCACGCAATAGCCAAACTGTTGCTTGTTTTCTATGTGGGTATATTAAGCTACATCGGTCCCAAGTGAATGTTTTGTTGGAATAAAGTTAGCAGCATCTTGCGTTGGTGTTTTTGTTCGGATGGTGATCCATACTTTCCTAAGGGAAAGCATTCTCTGTTTGATGATAACATGATAGTGGTTATGTAATTTCGAGCTAGATTATCTTCACTACGAAGATGACGGAGAATATGCAACCTTCAAGCCAGTTGTTGGTTTTAAAAGGTAGGTAAGGGTTGGTTTGAGCTTTGCAGTAAATCACTGCAATTGTTTCTAGAAGTCATGTGCTGAGGTTGGGATTAGGTATTTCTTATTAAGTAATGAGATTGGCACGCCCCAAATTGGGTTCAATTGCTGGGTTCTCTGCTGATCCAGTTGATCCTTCTGGATTCTCACAGCTTCTTGAAGCAGCACTAAACAAAGTTAATGGGGAGACTCGCCAGGACCTTCCTGTCGGTGAATTCCTCATGGCACCGCAAATGTTTGAGTGAGTTAAGTGAGACCGAATTTATAGGTCATTGTTGGTTTCTGTCCTTAACATTGGGAAATATTTGGCAATTTGTTGGCCAGTCATTTTATTACAGAAGCATATACCTGGGTGAAACGTTTACTTTTTATGTAAACTGTGTCAATGAAAGTGATCAGAAAGTCACGGATATCAGCATCAAGGTCCTTTTTCCCAAAATTCCATTATCATTTTCATTTTTAGGATTCTTCGTTATGAACACTTATGTTTTAAATATATTTTGTTAAAACTACATTATTACAGTGCGATCTTCAGACAAATAATCAGCGTATAACTCTTCCTTGCAATGTGCATGATGCTGAATTAGAAGGCGGTCAAGGTGTAGGGCAAATTATTAGTCACGAGGTTAAGGAAATTGGGCAACATATGTAAGTTTGGATGAATCGATGGTTCCACTTTACAAATTCATGTAGTAAGAATTAAAAAGGTAAATCTTGTTACTAGTATTTTTTGCATTTACTGTTTATTATTTAGATAAATTTGATGTTATAAAGTTTTACTAGTAGGATAAAGCAGTGTTATATGGAAGTAGTGGGACTAGTAGAATATGAATTTAAGAAGGACAGGCATAGCAAACGCTCTTTCTTATTGTAGTCTGATGTGTTCGGTTAACTACAAAACTTCTTCTGATGAGAAGATGTACTTCCGGAAGTTCTTCAAGTTCCCTGTAAGCAAACCGATAGACGTAAAGACAAAGTTTTACAGTGCAGAGGCAAGTAAGAACGATGGGTATACTTTGTTTCATTTCAAATTTCTAGTAAAGACTAACTTAACTTTTTATTTGCATATTTTGTCATCTTTCCCGACCTGATGCTGTGGACCTATTTAGGACAATTCGGTAGGTTAATATTGTAACTTTTCGTTTATTTATTATAAGCTTCTAACTTTTTCATAATAAAATTGGTCTAATATGAGTAGCTGTATTAATAATTCAAAGTTTTAAGTAGTATTACCGTTGCAAACGATACTTTCATTTAGAGTAATGATGTATATTTGGAAGCACAAATTGAAAATACATCGGCTGTCACTATGGTTTTAGAACGAATTGAAATGGAACCTAGTCAATATTATACTGCTGCAAGTGTGAAACCGTTGTAAGATATTGCTGTTTTTGTCTTAAGATATTTTTGCCAATAAGTTTCATTTTTTATAGTGACGAGAGTGAGTGGAGCAGCATGGTAGTACGTCCTCGTGATATTCGTCAATTTTTATTTTGTTTGACACCTAAGGATTCCCAGCATGTTTTGGGGTAGGGAATAAAACATTAACGTTACCAGTGTTTTTTAAGTAAGTTTGTATTAGAAAAAATAAGAAAACAGTGCTTTTTGTTAGATATAAGGATATGACTAACATCGGAAAACTTGACATGTCTTGGAGAACGGCTATGGGTGAGAGAGGACGGCTACAAACGAGTCCCCTTCAACGGATAGTGGGTTATCTATTAAACTTTTGCTACTGAAATTTATTTCATCCAATATGATTCTAACTTGTCAGGCACCTGGTTATGGAGATGTGCGTTTATTGATTGAGCATTTACCAGCTACGGTTTACGTTCGGGAACCATTTCGAATTGGGTGTCGGATATATAATTGTTGGTTAGTTTAGTTTTGAGTTAACATGTACTATTATACCTATTTAATTTACTGTTATAATAATTTTTAGTGAGCGTGTCTTAGATCTTCATCTTGTTTTGGATGATTCATCACGAGCGTCATCGCTTATATTCTGCTCTACAAGTGGAGTTTCACTCGGTCAACTTCCACCTAATGGAAGTTTATCATTCTCTATCGAACTTTTACCTGTTTCCATTGGTTTTCAGGTGAATATTTTGTTTTTATGAGGAAATACGTAAAATTTGGTATTGGTTTTTTCTAAATATTCAATATATTGAAAATACTGCTTTCATTAGCAAATTCGATATCATGTCTTTAAAAACCATTTGATGGTAGTTAAGAAGAAAAGTACCTAATAATTTTCAGTCAATTTCCGGAATCCATATTATTGATTCATTTCTGAAAAGGACTTACGAGCATGATGATGTTGCACAAGTATTCGTTATGTAAATAACCTTAATATTTTTATACTAATAGAGTATCTATAAATATTGTTTCATTGATCATTACAGGTTTTTTTATGCTTTATAATTGTTTTTAAAAAACTTCCTGAGGCTAATCTTATTTGTAATAATTTTTTTAGTATGGTTTATTCCAATAAGTTTTAGTACTTTATCAGATATTGATAAACATAACACAATTTTACAGACAGTTGAAAGGCAGGGTGAGTTCATGATTTGAAAGACTTGAGCTTGGTTGGTTTTCATTAAAAGACGAAAGATCCTCTAAAGTCTCTGCATGGAGTCTTGCCAGAAACATGCCTTCATATTTTCGAATCGGTCGAAGCAAGAAATGTAAGAGACATCAAGTAGGGTAACGTTTCCTGGTCTTTGGTCACAGAAGGTTAAACACTAGAATGTAATAGTTTAGTTAAATGCTATGCGCTACTGATAAAGTTCTTACCTTTTGTCCAGCTAAGGTGGTAGTCACGCCGTTTCTGGCACAGCATGCTCTGTGGTCTCTTCCTTGTGCTGCACAGAATTGGATTTCAGCTGAAGCCGCTATAGGACAAGCATCTTGTTTGAAGTACATTCGGGTCAACTGAAAATGTATGTCTATGCTTGTCATTACATTTGTGAGGGTAATCTGTTGCTATTGCTTATGTAAAATGTTAACACAGACCGACTCCTTTGTATACGTATTAAAGGTGCATTTGTGCAGGCAAGCATCTGGCAAGCCACGTTGCTCACAGCACTGTATGAACATGGCATTTGGATCCTAAAATATTTCTAATCCGTATACTTTTTTATTAGCTATGACGGACACCGATTTCATTTATCCTTGTTTCCGTTATGACCCTAATATTTCGTACTATTTGCTGTACTGGTTCGAGCTAATGCCTTTCGTAATCCGCCAGGCGGCTCATACCGGTTGCTCTGCCACAACTTGTTCGGTTCGGAATGTGACCGAAATGCAAACAAAACGAAGGTCGGCCAGAGTTGTATATGATACGCAAGCAAATAGAAATGTCCCGGAATGGTAAAGGAGCGTGGAGTTAAGGTGACAGGCTAGGGTTGATGGTAACTATATATGCTTAGGTTATATTGGTTTGTACCTTTGGTATTTCTTGGCGTCTAAACTGAGAAAATCTATCAGCTCCCATGAGGATAGGCCCTTGTGCTTGAAGCGTGCCTGTGCCATGCACTCGTGCACGCGAACGATAGCAGCCGTATGATCCACAAGTATATCCAGGGCTGCATCCTGATATTTTTGAATAAAATACTGCTTAAATGTTTATAGAGCTATGGAATTTCAGATAGAATGCGAGGTAGTTTTCAGTAATACATTATAAGACATGTGGCATGAACACAAGTAAGAGCATAAATATAGAGTAGTTTTAGAATGTTTTACCTATGCCTCCTGCGCAGGCTGGTGCTACTGGGGGAATGGGGCTGAAGCAAGGCGAAGCACCAAACCCTCCACAAATTCCGGACGCAACGCACTTTAAAGAGAGTAATCTTGTTCGTTGTAAGTCTTAGCATATTTGAATTTAACGCGTTTCCGTTTATTGCAAACGTCTTATGTGTAGTAAGTTTGCATATGAGGAAGTCCGACTACTTTTAGTGTCATTTTTAGAAACTAAAGTTATAAGAGAGATTCTGTAATAATTGTCAATATCTAAATGGTGAGAGAAAATGTTGCAGCTAAAGAGGGAAAGAAAAAGGGAAATTTTAAAGTATAAACTATATTGAGAGTACTAGAATTAATTAATTTTGCAAATGTAATATGGAATTAGTTGTAAAATAGTAATTCTGAGACACTTCTATGGGGATGAAGTATGGGAATTTAACCTAAAATGAAATAAGAATAGGGCAATTATGCAATAATTAATTTTTGTAACTACAATGTGGGACCTACCGCTTTCGATTCGCTTACAATAGCTGCTACTAGGAGTAGACGTAGTGACATGGCGTGAGTGAGAGCCAACCCCACCCCTCTTTATACCAGCTCCACCAGCCGGTCCGCCATCGGCCGCCATATGAAACAGATACGGCGTTTTTATCCTCCTCCGATGATTGCTGAGGGATAACTGAGATAACTACTAGAGAATCAAAGAAGTTATCGGAATAGATGAGGCGAAGAATGAAGATGACATTTGTAAAACCCCTTCACCACAGTATAAGCAATTGTCCTATTTAGTGTATTTCTTCTTTGCAAAGTTATATAGGTATACAACGTAATTATGTGTGTACGAAATAAATAAAATTCTTTTAATTTGTATTCATTCTCATGTATTCTCTTCTATGCTGACCATAGCAACGGCGCATTCTCATACTCATCCGATTAGCGACTTATCCCATTCAATTTTCTACTTAGCAGATATTGAATAGAGATTGAGTCAAGTTGCTAACACGCATTCCGGGTTAGTAAAAGTAGTCACATCATATGTATTGCTTACTCAGTTTTTAAAACAATAAAAGTTATTATTTCATTTATAATTTGTTATCACTATGCGCTTTATCATATGCGACTAAAATATTTGACAATTTTCACTTTAGGGTCTTTAGGTTTAGAATAGTATGATATTTTCAAACAGGACACGATTCTTGTCCTTGGGTGCTCGTTCATTCGGATCACAGCCCACTATGGCCTTCTTTTGTTACCCGCTGACGGAGCCATAGTTTGAACCACCTTGTGTTTTGAAGAACTTATCAAATCTTCATTCTAATAAGAAAAGTGTTAGACTAATTTGGAGTACTGAGTACTAATAGATCTTTCTATTTTATATATAACTTTGAATACACTACCATATTTACTAGTTTCTACGTTGATTTTTGGTTTAATTATTAATGAAAATAAAATCACTATTGCGATAGGAATACACTTATTTGCTACACTAACAATACCAATTTCTTTTAGGCATTGGTTTAATCAGGATGGAATAACATGCCTTTCTGTGGTGGTAACTCCTCTAGATGTCAGAGACTTCCATGTTGGTACACTACTAGATCCTTTTAATTTCACTATAAAAATAGATCTTTTCCTAGTGAATCGAACAATATATTGACACCAGACCAATTAAACGAAAATATAGTCTTTTATTTAATAAAGTAAATTAGGAAATCATGAAATTATGCAGACGAGCTTTAAACATATAAATTACACCAATATTATTTGCAAAAAGAATAAGATATGATTAGATGGTCTTAGTTTAATTATCACCAAATATATTGGGATTGTTTTCGAGATGGTCACTGAAACATTGCTTAATGACATTGAAATTTTGAAGGCATACTAAATCCTTTAGGTAGTCTGACTGCACTAAATGGTTGGACTCGCAGTAGTGTAGACAAATTGGAAGCACCTTTCTGTAATATAAAGAAATACTTAGAGGGCAGTGTTGCTTCATAGAATTATTTATTCTGGCTATCCTTTTCAGCCTAATAAATATAATGTTTTGTATAATCACTTCAGGGTTATAGAATTACAATCATACTTTTCTTTACAGCATTCTGTATGGTCCACTCTTGACGAGGCACAGTCCCACATATCCTTAACAGTGCTACCGCGTGGAGAGCAGGTGTTTAGGAAGTGAACCATCAAAAAATAATGATCTCCTTTCATCTGTTCATATCTCATTTATCATATTCATTTATTAAATTTTACTTAAATTTGGATTTTTCCGCATTATTTCGCTCTATTTTTTATTCTTACATTGTCTTGATGTATTGAACGAAAGTCACAGAATCGTCTTTTGCATTCCTTATCCGCATTCTTCTGTCTTGCACAGCATGCTTTAAACTTTTGATTGCTGTCACGTTTGGCACTGAACAAAAAAAATTGCTGGATTGCCAAATTCAAAGCGTTTTTCTCGAATCTAGGCTTCTTGAAATAAATATAACGTATTTTGAGATATCTTAATATTCCAACAATACAATTTTATTATAATAGAATACAATTTAGAATGAATATAGGGACTTACCATACAAAAAAGAAACTTAGCACAAGTACTAATATGAGGCGCATGGTCACCACAAGGTGTGCGAGGATGAAAGAGTTATATATAAGGTTAGCTATAAACGGAGAAATCAAAGGAATCAAAAGATGCATAAACGGGGACGGACGAATAAACAACAATGGGTGGTGAAAGGAAATGCTCAAAGAAGATATGATTTTTAAAAATGCAAACACTAGCAAAATTTTAAGCATGTACCTGTGTCTTTAAGATACTAAATATAACTAAAACGAAACTAGTACTAATAAATATGAGTTTTTTTTACTTAATTTGCTTAAATACGCTGCAGTTAATGGTGAAGTCAAAGTTCCAGTAGAAGCACTTTATAAGCCAAAATTTTATTTAAGGTTTTCCTTGTATTGTTAGTTCCCGTCATTACGGAGGGTTCCCAGAATGCACTAAATTGCAAATTATATTCCATATCAGTTAATATTCAACTGTCTCTCAGTTTATTGCACTTTTTTATAACTGTCACTATAGTATTGGAATATTCTTCGTCCATGGATATGACTTCTCTGAGTGAAGCCCATAAAGATCATAGTTAAGAATCAAAATAGGAAAATCGCTATAAAATAATTTCTGTCGTGGCATTTAATATCCTATCAACTACACTCAAATAATGCAGTGTATTTGTGGTTACGCTAATAATTTAAAATATCAAAAAATAGACTTCAATAAAGATTACATACTGAATAGGTAGAATATTATAAAATAGTCCTTATAAAGACATTATTTTTAGTCCTTACTCTTAGAAGTCATGTCTACCAATATAAAATAATAATAAAATAAATGTACCTTCTTTGTTTCATTAAATAAACTCACAAAATCTAACGATTTAGCAATATTTTTAAAACTGGGCTAATTTTCAAATTACTATTTGAACTTATTACGATGATATACATATATTTCGATCATATTATCACACCCATCGGCTAATATCATTTGCAATCCACCAATAGTATAATCCAATACAATTGATGCCAACTGCAGTGAGAAGAAAGATGAGAATAAAGAAGATGAGAAAAATCCGTTCCACTACCGCTGCTAGCCAGTCAAACTCTAGTTCTGCCAGGTTGCGTTGTTGAGTACGAGGCGACAGTACTGTAAGCGACCATACCAAAGAGAATGTAAAATAGGTTTTAAAAAGAGATTAAGAATATTTTCTTGAGCTGACACGATTAATTTATGGTATAATATGCTCACCATCTATGTTACGCAGAACGCTATCGAAAGAGGCGCAGGTACTCATCTTACTGAGGCCCTGGAATTTGGCAACCGGCGGAGGTGGAGCGATATAATCAATATCAGGAAAAGAATTGTTATCTTCATCCGATATGTTGGAGAATTCAACAAGACCGTGCATATCTCCTGACATTAAAAAAAATTACGTTTTGTTTGAAACCTAGTAAATAATAGTGTATAGTAACCTGGTTCACTCATGCATGTTACATCTGTGTTTACAGTACAACTTTTTTTTGCAGGAACTTCTAACCGATGCAAATCTGGGGAGATACCATTAACTTTTCCAGACGAGTTCGAGTGCTGAATATTTCAGATGGATTCGCAAACTCAAAAATATATACTGTTTAACATTAAAATATTGTTAGTTCTACTTTTCTGAGTTGAGCTTGTTCTCTAGCCACTTTATAGACTCTCTGCCAAAGGCTCTGCTTTCTACCTTCAGTAGCTCTTCGAAGCTTATCTTCCTAGAACAAAGATATAAGAAGAGTAACAGTTAATATAGTTAAGAGAAAAGCAGTGCAAACCTTGGCAATCAACGATAAAAGAGAACCTTGGCTTTTTGGATGTAGGCTTGCTTCATGAGAAGGGGCATCTCCATGCGGACGAATCGAGCCACCAACCGGGCCCATCGCATCGTTTTTCGTGATGGCGGCTTACCGAGGATTCCTGAATAGAGGTTTTTCTATTATATTAAAATATCCTATCTATATTCTAGCAATTTTTACTTTCCAATATCATTGTTCCTAACTATATCAGCTAAAAATATTACCTTGTTTTTGAATGTAAATAACCATGGATGCTGCTAGTGTGGAAAAAGAAATAAGGAGGATCATACTAGTATAGAACCATCCTGAAAAATAGCAGAATCTATCAATGAAATTATTATTGAAATAATTATTTAAAACAAACCAATAAGAGGTATAAATGATGAGGTTGAAGGCATTTTGTCGGAAACCATGAAAATTAGTATAGACATGGAAAGCAAAGTAGTAATGCCCAATGTGATCTTCTCCTCCCGGAGCTCGTTTATGGATGATGAACTGATATAAAAAATAATTTGTATTGATTATTTATTTAATAATATATAATAAGTTCTTCATGTTTCCTTATCTTCAATTCTAGTATGCCAACCTGAAAAAACCAACAATAGAGATAAGCGTGATAATAGATGTAGGAGTGATGAGATTGATGACGTAGTAGAGAGGTTTCCTTTGAATGTCCAGATGAAACTCGAGCAAAGTGTAGTTGTTTGGACAGCAATCATACTTGTTTACGTGACGTTGCACTGCAAATTCCAAATCAACAAAATTAAAGGAATTTTACATTTGACTGGATGCCATTAAATACTGTAATTACAATATTTGTCTAACTATAACCTAAATGGGATGTTGCATTCTGATAAAGTCATAAACATTATGAATATTAGAGCAAGGACTACCAGCAAAGAACCACTTTATTAGCTTTAGTGAAGTGAAATAAAGCACTGAAACATTGGTCACTGTAAAAACCCTCTAATTGGAACTCCTGTGATTTACAATTGGACATTAATATTTGTCCCAAAAACGGCATAGTAGACAGGACGCCAAGGTATTGAATGGTTGGTATTGTTATGGGTGGAATTGGCTATTAGCCACGGTGTCTCTACCGCTTGGTAACCTATTTATTATTGTAAATCTGCAGTAGTTTAATAGGTAGGACATTTCGCATATTTAAGATAAAAAGTCCTAGTAACAGACTAGGGAAAAAGTACTGGTTTTAGTAGTTTTATTGAACTCAGTAAAGATTGTTCCTTAAAAACAGTTATGAAAGCTTTGAAATTCGTATTATATATTTTTTAGCGGGTATGTTGGTGTAGTAGAAAGAATTAATTTTTATTCTTGATAATCTTATTCATATACTTCTACCGTAATTCAATTCTGTGAAGCTCTACAATTATTTCGGACTTTTTAAATTTTCACCATGCTCAAACAGAATAAAATAATGATCTCTCTCTATGTACCTAAAAAGTTTTCTCAAAAATCTAGTGTCTTTAATATTCCACACAGTCTAGTCTAAAATAACTAGGTTTTTTTACTATTGTTTGGAGAGTTTTGTAAATAACTCAGAACATGAACGGAACCATATAGTCTCCTGAGATTTACTAAAAAACAAATTTCTGTCCTTTGCTACGTTTTCAGATGATGAGAATAGATGTTTTCAGACTGATATTGGTATTTTTCATCCAGCAGTTGCCTAACATGTTAGCGGATACCTTCCATTTTCCGGTTTACTTGAAAACAAAATCCACTGATGCGAAAGTCCGAAAGGGGAAAATTTTGCAACGAATGAAGTGGAACTTTTATTCAAATACTTCTCATAATTGTTTCATGGATAAATCACTATAAGGAAATATTTAGACAGCGATTATTTTTGCTATAAATTAGTCGTTTGAATCTATACTGTGGAATTCGCGCTTTTTATTATTAATGTTAAAGATAAACTGAAAAATTACTAAAGAAATGCTGAAACTGGGAATCAGAAGGAAAACTACTGGCTAGAAAGATCGCAAGTATTAGAAGAAATGTCACTGGCTTTTTTGGATTCTTAGTGATAAGAGATTTTAGAAATGAGGTCTTTAGTTACAGCTCACCGCTGGTTGACAAGACGTTCCATCCTTCGTTCTCGATGCAGTTGTCTGTTCCGATAGCATGCGTCTCATTGTGCGGAAAGTAGTCAATAAGAGTGTTGTCGAAGGTCCAGCTGCCGAAGGTCAGTTTACACTTCTAGAATAGCGTTTAGAAAAAAGTGCCTTCTAAATGCTTACAGAAAGGGTTTAGGTAACCAAAAATTGCTGTTCATTATTCCATTGTATTATAATACCCCTGAAATAATTTTAAAGAAGCTGAACACTTCTAAGTTATTCTTGCTAAATCTCTATGGTAATTTTTAGTTGACTATTGTTAGGCTTAAACATATCCAATAAATATAGCGAGAATATAGAACATTGAGGGCTTCTCTATAATTGTCTTAAATTAAAAGCCAATGTACTTTCTAGTTCTAAGCGGAAACATCAGGAGTAATTTTGTTCTCCGACCCTTTGCCACCACGTCACGAGGAAATTCAATAAATGACAATTTGAAGAATAGTCTCCAAACTTATGTTTTCTAGGATAATTCTTTAAGAATGAAGTTACTAAGCAGAGTTGAATGGTTGTTATAAAAGTGAGGAGTGGATGAGTTCTCTTCTAATAAATATCTACAAACTGTAACTAAATTTGCGAGATAGTTAGTTTTGGAAGAGATGCCTTTTCAGTATAAAGTGACATATGATATTAATTATCAATAGCCATTTGGCATTCAGAAACATTTCGACGTGTTTTTCTCTACTGTAGCACCCATCGCATTAGAGGAGTTACCCTCCATGCAAGAAAGCGACACCTCGAACATGCAAACGACACATTAAGCCGTCCACCATAGTAATGGACAAATGTCATGGTACAGGATAGAATTACTGGAAAATAGACCAACCTGGACATCAAATGGGAAGAACCTGAAAACTAGAATAGTGTAAATTTCAATAATACTATTATTAAGTGCAAAAAAAAACGTTAGACCTATAAGAAATAAGAACAATAAAAGGAAGCCACGGGAATTACCTAAGATCTAGGAGACAACTCAGTTTATATATAGTAGGGTAAAGTAACTCGACAAAAGCTCCCGTATCTTTTCCCTTTGTCGTTAACTTTGCGTTCAACAGTCGTCGCGTATTGCCATCGTCCATGACGAGACTAAAAAATTTTTATCTCTTGAAAAAAGTAAATACTAGGTATTTAATTTCTTCTTGTTTCACCATGACGCCACTTTATCACATCGATCCTAGATATAGTTTGCCGATTCAGCATTCTCAGTGCACATATCGACTATTAGTATAAGGCAAGAAATGCTTAAATTCAGTGTCTCCTCCGTTATCTTGAACGGAATGTTGTAAAAGCGTTCGCCACGATTGAATAGCTCCCTATCATTATCGCGGCAGGCGATGTGTTTTGTGAAAACGGACAGAAGCAATATGCTCAATTCTAGAACTAGCAGTTTCTATTTTACCACCGGTAAATTTCCATCAAAAATAACAGAAAAGAAAAATACCAACGAATTATATAATGTCGTGTCGGGAATCCATATTTTGTCAAACGGAATCATCAGCTCAGTTACATTGGAGAACATCTCTGGATCCCAACCTAACAGATTGTCCATCCATCTCTAGAAAATATAAATTTATTTTGTTTTCAAACAGAGGTACCAGTTATTTACGTTTTTCTTTAAATTTATAGATACTTAATCTGTGAATTATAAATATCCATAGAAAATTATTTAAAATCTCGATCAGAGAACTATGAAACTCCAAACAGGCTGTGAATAACACCATTTAGAATAAGAAACACTGATCTAGGAAATAATTTTAGTTCAGTGAATGGTGATTGAAGACATACCTCAACTATCCATGCATTCATTAGCAGATACTGTTGAGGCTCGTTCTGAAAATTATACCTATTTATGTCTTATTATGATTTTATATCTCCCTCAGGCAGCGTATAGCTATATTAGAAGAAAAAAAGAAGCTTACCACTTGTATAATTTGGTACAGCTCCATAGAGAACGAAACTTTGATAGATTCATTCTGAAGCCTCTTGGGAATAAGTCCTCGATTGTAACGGGCGAGGATGTAATCCGTGATGAGGTAGTGCTCAGGCACATCGGTCGAGTCTGATTCGGAAGATTTAATCTTGCGAAAACGAAGTTTTCTTTATTATACCTTCCTTGTTTAAAATTACTCATACGTCATTCAGTAACACGACAGTTTGCAATATATTATTTGACAGCATTAATTTAATTGAATGCTGTCAATGTCCCTAAACTGGCTTCCAAAAGGAATAAATTCGGCCTTCTATCTAATCTCTATTGTGATATCATATTTTGTTGCATATACATTAATAACCAAATAAGTCTGGAATTCGCCCTTAACGTTAATATATCTACATGCATTTTCCAGCTGTTATTTCCGTTTTCACGCCTTATAGAATTCGTTAAGCAGTTTAAAGTCAAAAGCCTAGTCAGAAGAAAACTGAACTTCCTCAGAATTTAGTATCTTTCAGATCAACAAATTCATACTTTACAAATTTATATGATTGAAATACTATTAAATAAGAAAGGTAGAGAAAAACTAAAGAAATAACAAGTGAAGGAGAAATTTCAGTTACAACTTCATCATTATGCTCTTTGTTTTTGCGACGATAAGTGTTGTGCTGTTGATTTGCTTCTATGAATTTTTAGGCATATATGCAAAAAAAAGGATAAAGAGAACGGACCTGCTAGCAGTGCCCATAGTGAGAATGAGAAAAATAGTAGAATTAGGGAGGAGTACATAGTACCTGAGTGGTGGAACTGAACAGTTACGAGCAGGACAAGAAACAGAGTTTGCATGAGGGGGGAATGAGCACGCTCTGCTGGAATGGCCCGCCTCTGAAAAGGAAAGACAGTTAACGGAGAAAAATATGTTATAGCAATGTATGGAAACAAGTGTCATAGATAAATAGGTAACCTTCATTCATTCCATTTATGAAAACTCATCTCCTCCTAAAACAAATACACAAGATATTAAGTATTTTGCAAAACCTTGTAATGAAACAGACAGCCAGCACTGAAATACTAATTGTTACAAATCAAAAGGACACATGTTCCCTCAATTCCCTCAACAGGCGCGGAAGAGCAATTTTTATGGACGTCAACCTTTAAAAGGGTTTTATAGATTGGTTCTGAGAAGATTACAGGAAAATAAACTATGCACGTATTCACGGAAGTCATTCCGCTACACTTTTATACTAAGCAAAAGTCTTTGTGGTGAGTTCTGCATTGTGTAACTGAATATCTAATTAGTTCAAATGTTCTTATGTGTGATGGTGGCCCTGCGGTAAGACAATAAAGTGAAGAACATAAATAAAGGTGGATTGAAAGGTCAACTGAAAAAGAAATATTGGTTGGAGGATTCAAGGTACAACCTAAGTCTATGTAAAAGACTTGTCATTACTTTTCACTCATTACCACACCCAAATAGGAAATTGAAGGACGTAGATCATGAACCGATGAGAAAGATGGAAGAGTAGGAGGAGATAGAAGAGAGGTGTAGGAATTAAGCATGACGAAAAGAATTGCGGCGCAGAAATTTCTTTAATGGAGATGGAGTGTTATTGGAGAATAGGCTTTAAGTGGACAAATAGCACGCTTTGACTACTACTCCAAAGTTAAAAAGATTTATAAACACATTGGAGTATTTTAACTTTCCTTGATAGTTTATTACTAGTAAGATTACTTCTTAAAAATTTATTTCGCTTTGCCACTACTGATGGGATGTAAACAAACTAAAAAGGATCTTTACGAATTCCAAACATTTTAAATTCTCATTAATACATCTGCGACTAACAGACTAAGATTTAATTAATCCTAACTTTCTTATAATAATTGCTAGAAGAAGCACTTCGTACAGAAATTTCATGAGTATGTTATTTACTGGCTGGATAATGGGTTCGTTTCTAAGAAGACTCATAGTAACTCTTCAGTAGTTCTTGAACAAATATGCCCACACACTTTAATAAACAGAAATGAAAAACAAAAGGTATACTTTATAGAACTACTCATTTTTAAAAGAAGATCTACTACAAAAGCACAACTATAATATTCACTAAGTGGTTTCAACAAGAAAGAAAGAAAGCTTTTCACAACCAAAAAATAGTATGGTTAGAATGTCGAGATTAATTAACTTGGGCAGGAAAAAGAAAGTTGTGGTCTGATAAAAAGCGGCGAACAGCGGCCGTCTGGAGTACACAAGTTGTGTTCTAGCAGCAGGCGGAGGACCAGCAATCATCTGATGTGCTTCCAATTCTTTTTGGTTGCAGATTAAAATTGAATGGGTAATCCACATTAATCGAAAATAAGCAATAAGTTACGAAAAAAAATTGAATATTCTATGGATCCAGCATAATATTTATCTCGACGACAATCAGATGCACAACAATTATCCACTAGAATCAGTTTCACATACAATTCTTTTAAGGCATATAAACGAAAATGCTTAGTTTTTGTTGCAGTCAACAGTTTAATAGTTACCATTAGACATAGCAAGTAAGATTAAACCCAAAACTTTACTTCCAATAAAATTCGCAAGGAAAATGTTTGGCTAAATAAACTCGTTAGTTGAATTAAATACCGATTAGAAATATTTGAATGGAAACAGAATACCAGTACAATAACATAGGTAGAAAGCAAGAGAAGAAAGTGGACTATTTTCAACGTTATTTCGCATTACTGGGATTAAATATTATTAAAGGCTTAGCTCAAGTGTAGGCTTAGGATACGTCTTTCACCTCAATTTACACATATATTTATGTGGTGAAAATGGGACACCAAGTTTTCCGATAGCTTTACCTGCATGGTCAGCTAACATTCACCATCTTGAGCTACAGTAAAAGCCATATTCATTAAGCCCATAAGAATGAGATGGAACAACTAAACAAAATACGCTTGGACTGATGATATCATGACGGGACCACACCGATTGAAAAATGACCCGAAGGGATTAGGCAAACAAACGTAACGTTACATAACAAATAAGATGGTAGAAACTAAAGGCTATTAACTCCACATTTCTCTATGAAATTAGTGAATGTATGTTTTGCTTTTTGTTTACTTGCTTACAGATCTAACGTTGTCTGAGCTAGTTTCCTGGACTCACATACCCATATGATCACCATAAAATTATGAAATATGAAAGCTGGTCAGAATATAATTGTAGCCTAAACAATCTTTCATAACAGTAGTGCACTAGAGCAAATAGCAGCATTGTCGACATTGTAAATAGAACTTACAGCATATAATCATGAACAGTACATAATTCGTTGTATTTATGTGTCAATTTTAAGCTACTAGAATCATGCATTCTCCTTCTCACTCAGAAAAGAAACTATAGTCCGGATGATCATAGCTGTATTGGGCCATCTTCCCTACAATCACCATTCCCATCGTTATTAGTATCACAGCAGCTATGAAGAGAAGCAAAAGAAACCTGGAAAGCAATCTATTATCATAATTATAACCTGTTAGATATTTAAACTTTTTAAAAGAAACCTGTCGAGTACAGTGGCTAGAAACTCCCATTCGAGAGAGCATTGTCGTTTCTTCCTCATCCCATCTACTTCCCTCGAAAAAGCTGCTGAAGTACGACGGAGCTGTGTGTTTGTACCTACAATATTAGCATGGTACTTTAATTATGACTACTTTATCTATTGTTTCAAGACATAAAAACCATGCCATAATTTTGATAATTACTTTAGCACAGACTAAACCGGGAATTTCAATCGTATGACAATTAGTGATTCAATCTGTCGAAATGGGCTAATGGAGTATTAGTAGCAGACAAAAGGGAAAATTTGCAACACTATCTGTCTGAATGCTACTGGATTAAAGTAGAGAAAATCAAGAGATACGCTAGTAAGTATTACAGCAACTCATGTTTACTCCATATGTTTTTTGCCTGCAATATGGAGCTTACCGCACCACAAAATGGGTAGAAATAAATCCAAATAGAGTTTCTGACCAGCAAGTGCACTCATTGTTCCTTCCCACAATGTGGGCCGAGTTGCTGGTGCTACTGAAGGTGTGCGTGATTGCCGCGACGCAGGTGATGGGGACGAAGGTACCGATACATCAATCATCTGTATCGAGTTGAAACGCTCTAATCCTGGTCGTGGAATGCGTAGAGTAGATTGCCTGCAAACAGTATATTAGATTTATGCAATAGCATTTTTGTTTGTAAGGAAAATAGGACATTCACTTCCATCATTAACTTATTTATATACCCTGGCGATGTAGCTAATGGTTCCCTAAGAACAGCTCCGGGTTTTAGAGGCGTCTCCAATTTACGCCGTTTCCATGTATTTGCTGGGTCATCCTAAAATGAAACAAATTGCAAGTATCAGGCAACATAAGTAATAAAATTTTAACCTAAGAGACTCACATCTAGCTCGCTCCAAAGTTTAGCAAGCACTGGAGGAACATTAAGATATATGAAAGGAGGAATAACAACAAAGAAATAGTAACGGACATATGCAGGAGGGTTTCGACCGTACTGACGCCGTCCTGAATAAGTTTGATAGTCAGAAAAGGTATGACTAGAATGAAACGGAGTACATACCTTGGACAGAAAGGACCACACTAGTCAGAAATGTCCCTATTGATACTATGATGATAATGGATAGGTAGAACCAGGCTAGAAGCACGTTTTATAATATCTTTTGACCAAATAGCATAACTTATTCCTTGAAAATTTATGTTCACACCTATTAAAGGAACGAATTCACTAGTTGTAGGCATTTGATCTGACACCATTAACATAAGAATAGACATTGCAAGTAGAGTGGTGATTCCTAGAAAGTAAAATGTGACAAGTAGAGATAGTGAAGTAGAAAAATAGAATAACAAACCAAGATTGATCTTTTCTGTTCGGTCGTCATCTGTAGAAGCTGGAGTAAAGAATCCTGTGATGGAGACAATCGTGATGATAGATGTTGGTATAATAAGATTGACAATATAGTACAGTGGTTTTCTTTGAATAACCAGAGAGGCCTGGAGAATCACCCAGGGTTCAGGACAACAAGCATATTTATACTGAAATAAGAAGCATAAATTTATTGAACTATCATCTTTATTTAAAATAGATAGTTGGCAAAATATATTAAAGTGAAAAATTAAGTGAATTAATAAGGACAATATTTATTTCTGAAGAATTCCACTACCTCACGACGATATATCTTGAATGATTTGACGTCCCACTCTTCGTTGGGGATGAATGATGCTAGATTCACCTCTGTGTCGGCATAGTAGTCAAGTGCTGACTTACTATTTGTCCAACTGGATATGGTCAAAGTACAGTTTTGGCGGTCATATGGGAAAAACCTAGAAACTGGGAAGTTTCAACTACGTCCTAGCATTTTACATCTTAAATTATAAACTAGCTAAAAAAGATATAGTCAAGATTGTGATTCATTTAATATATTACTATAACCACATAACTATGTTTTAAGCAATGTCCTACAAATTAATAATGTATTTTGTCTCTAGTTCAACCCGATTTTTTCCACAACATTTCGTTCATAAAACAACATTGAAAGTAACTAAAATATTATTTTTTTTTTGTTATTTAAAAATGTTGTTGGAGGTAATTAATGTTAAGAAAAAAATGTCAAAAAATACGTAGCTGACTTTTAAGCCTATATACTAGCCTGATATTGAGTCTACATGTTATTGTATATATGGCAGGGTATAGAAAGGATAGAAGAGACCCGTTTTCTCCCTTCCAGTGAAGAGATTCCACCTGGATATTCATGTACCGTTCCGTTTCGTCTCTGCTCATCTTTACACTACAAAGATATTTCAATTTAGTTGTTGGATGACATATAATGTCTGTATTCCAATATCGATTTATGGTGTGTGAGTTTCAAAGCCATAAGCCATGCTTAACGTGGAACAAATAACAACACTTTCCCAACGAGCAATAAACATGTTATCATTCATTAGGTGATTTATTTGTTACGAATGTGGCTAAGTAGCATAATATATTCTAAATACATATTGACTCCTAATTGTAAAGTTTTTCCTGAACAGGAAAAGCAACAAACCTGTTGTAAAGATAAGTGTCCGGTATCCAGAGATACTTAAATGGGATTATTGTCGAATTGATCATTCCATACTCCCGAGGATCCCATGTTAAATATTCATCTTTCCACTTTTGAATCATCCACACATTCAATTTGATGTTTTGCGAAGGCTCGTCCTGGAATATTTCATTTTGCAAACATGCTATTGCAAGTAGTTTAACCACATTATGGTAACACTGTACTTTCATATTAAAGTAGAAATAGACCAACCACTTCTATAATCTGATATAGAGATATGCTTATGTGTACTTCTAATGTTTTGGTGTGGTCAACTATCGGTCTAACACGCACATCGTATCTAAACAAATCATGATCTACCAAGTGTCAACCTGTTAACAAATAGGTTTAACTGCTTGAGACATAGATTTCGAGAAAATTTGATGTGGTAACTAGGAAGAAACCTACCGATCCTTAGCCAAAAGATCGCGGGTAAGGCGAATAAGAGGAATATCTTCCATTGTCATGTTTCCTGAAGAAGTATTCGCCAGAATGGATGATGCTGTAAGTAGCTGTGATATTAATTTTTTTTCTCTTTTTCTATTTCCCTGATTATGTGGACTTGATTATTCTAGCAAATATTTGTTATTCGTCAAATATGAATATACCTAAATCTTCTTGTATGGCTCGTCCGCATTGTGCGACCAGAAGGAGCAAGGGAAAGTACATCCTCTACAAAATGCAAGCGACATATGTAGAAGTCATTGATACTGTAAGTGATGAAATATTATATGAAATGCAACGACATGGAGAGCTCATAAAAGGAATTTTAGAAATATGAAAGGCCTAAATACCCGTATATAGTGGAAAAAGCGAAGAGAAGTGTTTATTGAATGAATGACCTGCGAATTGAACAATTCATAGGATATCAAGCTAGGGAAAATGAATAATGCAAATCGGCGGGATTGAGGTGACAAAGAAAAATAATATAAGACTTTGCATAAACAAGAAGGCGAGATGGATTGAAAGCGTAAGAGATAACAGGTAAAGAAAAGAGGACAAAGAGGATATTCACATTAAGGAAGAAATAGATAGAAAGACTAGCGAAAGAAGACTTGCATTACGACATGAGTTGTGGGGGAAAATAACAAGAAAGTGAGAAGATAGATAAAATATTAGAGATGCAAGAATGGAAAAGAAGAGAGCTATCTATGGTCTGGCAATGTATTCCAAGTTTAAAACAAGACCAACTAGGTATTATAAGAACAATCAACAAACTAAATATAACAAGAGCAAGAACTTGCAAAGTCACTTTAGAAAACAATAAACAAAAATTCACGTTGTTAACCATCTATACATTTTTGTTACACGGAGAAATAAAGAACCTAAAATAATAGGCAGAAACAGCGAAATAAAGAAAAAAAACATAATTAATAAAAATACAACATTAATGATAAAAGCAATATTGAAAACATAGGATCATTAATTGTCGATGTTGTATCCAGCGTAGTACCAATGGATAAATCCTATGCAGTTGATGCCCACAGTAATAGTAAGAAAGCAGAGAACGAAGATGACAAAGCAACTCCTTTCCACTACTGTGGCCAGCCACTCAAACTCTGCCACTGCTAATTGTCGATTATGTTTGATAGAAGCTAAAAATAAGCCATCAACGCCTTCTAAAATTTCACTTCCTTTCTTAACTTTTCAGCTGTATTACTATAATTTTACTTTCACGTCCCTTCCTAATCGATAAGATCCTAAAATTGGACAAATTTCCACTGAAGAAAATAGTTGTTTCGGATACCAGAAAACTTTAGAAGTATAGGAATTAAACGCTAATATTGCTATTTGAGTAACCTTGTATCTCCAAAAATATATTTGTGAAATAGATCCTAAACACTGCGAGAAGTTCCAGTGGCTGCATTGTTTATTAATCATCTTACTCACCGGCATTTGTGGTTGCATTTCCTTTGTAGTTCTGCTTTGGCAACCGTCCAGTTGGAAGTTTGGATGATACTTCACTTCCTAGAGAAACATCGTCATCGCACATGGCTGATGGTGGTAGCGAGGCAAATGGAGTCATTCCAGGGGTTAACACTTCGTCTAAACGCATGCATAATTAAAGAATATTCCTGTAGATTTAACTGCAAACTGTTTAAGTATATCTAAATGGAATATGTAATAACTGGTTTGAGGGAAATTACTAGTAACACCATATGACAGGCAAAAAAGTTGACATGTCATGCATTCAAGATAGAAAAAATGTATTACTTTTAAAATATGGCCACTAAAATAAGAAAAATGTACTTCTAAAATTGCTTATGTGTTATATTTACCAGTTGTAGAAGGTGACAGATGGATAAGTGGATCAGTACTCTTGTCGGACACGATAGCCACACCGTTCTTTGCTCGCCTAAGACTCATCCACTTTTTCGAGGCTTCAGTTGGTGGTCGAGTTGGTTTCACCTCGACTGTTGGTGTTGGTAAATCAAATGCCTCCTACAAAATGAATAATATAATTTAGAACCAATGTGTGAGAGTTTATATATGAATTTTTACCATATTTTTAACCATTTATTATAATTTGTCGTACATACTTTTCATAAATACTTACCATCATTTGCTCTTTTTCTAAATGTGAAGGAAGTGCTGTACATGTAATGTATGCAATCGCCTTTGCTATTCTGAAGATCAAATAAAAATTTTAGTTTATCATTAATTATTTTTATTTTTCTTATTACTTTATTTACTTATTCAATCATAAACTTAAGTTTTTTGATTCTTAGCTTAGTTTTATACCTGAGGGCATTTTTTGATAATCTCTCTCCAAGACTTCCTCTTTTTTGTATAGCAATAATTACGGATGAAACTATTGTTCCCAGAGAAATCACGACTATCATAGCAAGAATAAACCAGCCTGTAATCTATCTAATTCTTCCTAAGCAGAATTTCTAACAGTATTGTATTAAAAATCTATGATTTTGAATTCACTATGTAACTTCTGTTCACTTGCTTTTTGAACTTCAATTCTATGACAAGTGATATTTTAAAATAGACCTATAAGTGGAATAAATGTGGAAGTAGTTGGCATTTGATCGGAAACCATTAGCATAAGGATGGACATAGACAGTAAAGTTGTGATCCCAAGGGAAACCTTCTCCTCGCGCATACCGCTAGCTGAAGAGGTTCTGAAAATGAGTGAAAATGAGAATTGTGCAGGCATTGTGAATGGAAGCAGCAAAAACACTCAGGGGAAATAAAGGAAGAATGGAGAGAAAGAGAAAAGGCTGTGAGGCGTAAACACAAGGGATAGGGGAATAGATCACTTTATAACTTACGTGAAGAAACCAACAATAGCAATGAGCGTAATAATGGACGTTGGTATTATAAGGTTTACTAGGTAAAAAAGTGGCTTTCTTCGCAAGTAGAGTGTCAGCTGTAGCAGCGTATACTTGTTAGGACAGCAACTGTATTTTACTTCGTTCCGCGTGACTGAAAATTTCTAATCTTGTTCCCATCACATTCCTTTCTACCGTAAAGCACATTGATGTAAATTTAACCTCTTGTTTTCAGAATATACCATCCCTCATTCTCCAGATAATTTGAAGTTCCAATTTGCTCAGAATATGGAAAATAGTCTATTCCTTTTTGATCGTAAGTCCACGAAGAGAACGTCATTGTACAGACCGGAAAATGGTATTATAATACTTTAAGGTACAGATAAATACCACATTCGGAAAATATGGAGATTCGATTTAAAAAATGTCCATAAATCTAATTTTGAAAGTTGAAGAGGGTTTACCTGAACATCAAATGGAAAGAAACGAAGATCTAAGAGACAAGAAAACTTGTAAATGGTGGGGTAGAGGAGTTCAATTAACGATGCTCGCCGTTGACGGTCCGTAGTTAGTTTGGCATTGAGAAGGCGACGAGTGTCATCGTCCTTCATTACGAGGCTGGAACCTTGTTGATAAATTTTTCGAGATACCTCTGATGTATCTACATTCTATCACTGCTATAAATGATCAAACACATTTTTTTTCACTATCGGTACATATTTTAACTCACGAGTTGTAGAGAGTAGTGTCTGGCAGCCATATTGAATCATAAGGTAGCCGTAGTTCCGTTATATTTTGGTAGTCCTCGGGTACCCAGAAAAGGAATTCGTCGTACCACCTCTGAAATTGTTTTCATTTGAAAGTGTGTTTTAGTAGCATAGTAATTTTTGTCTTACTGTTATAAATAATAATCCTTATCTTGGCTCTTCATATTTGCCCCTTTATTTTAGGACTATGATAAATATGTAACAACCAGCCATAAATAATAAATTATTTGATGAATTGAAACGCTGAGAGCCTATTAAATATCAAATCTGCTTCATGAGCTCTATTTCCATATTGGCCTTCATCGTTTTAGAAATAAAGCATCAGTGGAAAAAGAGTATATTTTCCCTAACCCTCCAAAATTCGTCCGCTTTATCATTTTTCCTAGCTTTCGGCTACAATCAATTTTCCTGCACGCACTTTGAATCGTACTTGACATAATAAGCCCAACAAAAAAATTGCGTAACCGCTAAAAAATTGAGACCAGTGAAACATAATAATTCTGGGACTTTTCTGACAAAATTTAATCATATAACACATAGATAGGGACTTTTTTTAAATACATACAACTTTCTAAAAACATTAGAAAATGAGGATATTTGCTTGTAAAAAAGCCTTGTGTAAGAATACATATTTTGGAATCATAACTACTTTATTAACGGCAATTGTTTTTAAATCAAGAGATTGAGGAAAATGTTCTCGAATACTGTTTCATATTGTACTCGATGAGACTCAAACGATAATTGAAGTTATTTCACTAACTCAGTTAATAAATCTGCAAAAATGTTAGCTGTTTTAGCACCCTGATCTAATTGTTTAAAACGAATAATTTTCACTTCGCATTTCTGAAGTGTTGTTTGTGGAGGGTCATAGGTCACGACTCAATGAAAACACAATGGACGAGCAAAGGCTACATATTCGACACTGTATTCTCTACGAGTTTCCACAAAGGAGAAGTGCTGCTGAGGCTTGCAAATCACGTTGCTGTTCTAGATGAAAGTGCTATAAAAAGCAGCACTTTTATATATTGGTTCTGACATTTTAAAATGGCAGATTTTGGTATTAGTGACGCTCTGGAATTCCAAGAAGATTGAAGACCGATGCTTTGCAATCATTATTGGATGAACATTCGTTGTAGATGCAACTAGCGCAACAGCTGCAAGTTAATCAAGCAATACTTTTGAGATGATTGCATGAGATGGAAAAGATTAAGAAGCTCACTAAGTGGATACCACATGACATCCCCGAAAACAGCATCGACCGCCGTCTCAACACATGCNGGACGCCGGTCAGTCATCAACACCAACGGTTAAGCCAAACAACCGCACCAAAAAAGTTCTTCTGTGCATCTGGTGGGATATGAAGGGCGTGCTGTTTTACGAGCTCCTTCAACCGGATGAGGCGGTTACTGCCGAGTACTACCGTCGTAAACTGATTAATTTGGCCGATGTAATGAAAAGGCCATTTACCGGACAGTGTTCGGTAGCTCATTTTGCTGTATGACAGTGATAGGCCGGATGTTGACTACTCAGAAAACCATTTTGAACTTGGGCTGGGAAGTTTTTTCGCATGTGGTGTAGTACATGTAGATTATTACTTATTACCAACCGAATCTTTAGCTGGACAGCCGTTTCGAGATGTGGTTTAGGCTTAGGAAAATAGGGATGTCGTTTTTCGCAAAAGAATCCGAAAATTATCCGATAGATGGCAGAGGGTCATAGAAAGCGAGTGTAAATATTTTGATGATTAAATAATATCTTGTATATTATGAAAATAAAACGAATTTGGGGAAAAACGATTCGAATGTTGCATACACTTAATACAAACGAACTAGAAAAACACGCACTGTTTTAGTAATTTCCTGAACAGAAATAAGACTTGTATTCCAAAAGATTGCCAATAATGAAAAAAACGCCAACATCATTGACAATTCCACAACATCATTCCCAATTCCTCGTAATGCGAGAATCTTTTTTTGCGCAAAAAATATAAAGTTTACAGGAAAAGCTTTTTCTGAAAGTCACATGCTGTACTAGCGTTATTGATTAAAATGTGCACAATGTATAAATTACTATATAAGCAGTAAAAAAAAAGGAACAACTTAATAAACAAATTATGTCGACTCACTTCTATGATCCAGGCATTAAGAAGTATATACTGTTGTGGCTCATTCTGCAAAAAATTCCTAACTATAAAATTTTAATAGGAAAAATAATAAAGAGACAAACCAATTCCAGTATCTGATAAAGATCCATGGAAAAAGAGACGTTGATTGGCTTTGAGTTATCCCACATAGGTTTTGCTTTCTTATCATACTTATCCAGCAAGTCGTGCACCAGCTTAATCTGGCTCGGAGTAGAAGAGCACAGTGACAATGTTAATCCTTAAAGAAAAAAAATGTTTCAATTTGTAGATAAATGTATATTCTCATCAGTTCCTCTTTTTCCATATGGGAAGAAATCATAATTTTGCTTCTTCATCACTTTATTTTATCATCATTCACGCTCAATTTATTGTGCTCTGAATTGGCTATGCATTGCTACCCCGCTTTAGAATGTTTGACACAACTTAGAGCTGTGGAGAGATTTTTTTTTGAAGAGAAAATTGGCTAACTAATAACCCGAAGACTCAACAGCACAAGCGCACTAGAGCACTTTAAATAATCGTTCCATTAATATCATAGTGCAAAAATAGGTGAATCAGGATGAAATTAGTTCTGTGTAAGCAGAGGGCTTATTGCTACATATCTATCATTGACAAAAAGTAGTGTGCCTACTCGGTTCACGAAGGACCAACGACTTCCGCTCCATCAGCAACCACCGCTAAATGCTTAGAAAAATATGCAAAAAGTGATAAGACCACTTTCTTCTGGCATTTACAAGAGATGTTAGCAAACAAGCACCATAAATAAGACGCGGATTATTAAAGAGAAATACATACATTTGTTTTTGATTAAATTATAGGTATGTATCCATTGCTGTCATTAAAGTCAAAGTAACTTTATGTCGGCCGTAAAGTGTGTTGTGCTAGACAGGTGACCTATTGACTCGCATGTTCCTCGTTCACACAGAAACCAGATGAGGAGTATAATTTACAGAGGCTGTAATAGGAAAACATTGGATGCTTAGAGGCATAATAGGAAAGCCGAAGCGCGCACAAACAACCAACCACTGTCGCATCCAACAATAGCACGACGAGAAATAAGGAGACTGGAAGTCGACCGCATACAACATTATTTAAAGCCGAGAGAGAATGTTTGTAATTTGTGGACGAGATGGACAGAAGGAAGAGAAAGCGCAGCAGTGAGGAAGACAGAAAAGCTGAGAAAGAGAGATTGAAACGGGCAGCAACAGAGAAAGACAACGAAAGACATAGTAAACAAAGAGAGACTGCAAAGAAATACTAGAGACTTATTATGATCTTACTTACCAGTAGCGAGCAGTATGAAAAGGCCGTCCATTCCCTCTCGCCAATCTCCAAATGCACCGCCTTCGCTTATTCAACCATGTGGTCAATGCGACTATAAAACAAGAGTTGCTAATTTTCCAAATAGAATCGGATGGCAGGAGAAAGAAACAGAACGTAAATGCAGGAGTTAGCAAATAAAAAATACAAGACTGTAAAAAAGTTATAATTGATAACAAGGTAGACTATATTAGTAGATACAATGTTAGTAAATAAAAAATTATGAGTGCGATGAAGACTGGGCAATGAAGACGTTAGAGAGCTAGAAGGCAAACATATGTTGAGAAAAAAGATGAACAGTGCTCAACAAAAGGAGAAAGTAGCATAAGGAGTGTGATGGAGTCAGCGACACTCGATTACATAAATTACAAGTTATTCGGAAGGGAAAAAGGGACTCTCAAAGCGAAAGAAGAAGTCACATGCCTTTAAAGGCGAAGAAAGAATAAGGGTAAGCTTGTTCACATTTTGAATCTATTAGTGTTTTCTAGCGATTATGGTCGCCATTCCTCAAGTATAATCTAGACATTAGTGCTCCCAGTTATCGATAGCCTGGTCGAGGCTCATTTGGAAATGCATTCAAAGAACAGGTAGCCATGACCGATTGAACCATCGGATATGCAGAAATTAAGGAAAACAATGCTTGTAAATAATTGGGAAAAAAATCTGAGAATAAATCAGGGAAATGAATATATATTAACTAAATGAGAGAAAAAGAATAATATTGAACAAAAACAGCTACAAATAGAAGTTGATAGGCAATAAATAACGGTAAGGAAAATTAAAGATATGAATGAGACGGAAATATAGTCTTAATAAGTAAATTATGAATTGATGAAGCGTTTCTATTTCTGTATTAAAAGTCTTCATCTAATCGACTAATAATGGGAGTTTGGGAAAGTTCACGAAGAGCAACATAAAGACATGTCAAATGGCAATAGCAAAATGGCTTATTACAAAGCAATTATTTGTTAAAAATAAGAAAGAACAAGGTTAGTGTAAAAAGAAAAAGGAAAGAGCAGAACAGGAGGTCTGAGGGTAGCATTATTAAGTGCATGGTGTTAGGATACACCAATTAGAGCCAGGAGCACTAAATGACCAAGATTATGAGATCAAATAGAGAATAAGTATTATCAACAAATAGTATAAACAAAAACCTTTGCAGTGAGTAGAATTGATGTCGTTCTGCCTTTTGCAAAAGAAGACGACAACACATTTGACTTGCGGAAGCGACAAAGCCTCAGAGCGTAAAATCTGAAAATGTTATTAGCCAGGTAATAAGTTTGAGGAGGTAATTATTTAATCATAAAGAACTATTTGAACTTAATAAGAGCTTAATCTACAAGAAGTTTTTGATGGAAGCGAAAAACTTGGCTAAATAAGACATCTCAACTGAGGTAATGTTATGAGGGATAACTAGGAAATAACTTTTGAGACAGTTTGTTTTCTGTTATCTATGATTGAGCACCTAGTGCTTTATGCGTCCGAACAATAACAACTAGAACATCTCCGAGGTCAGCTGCACTAGACTCCTTCCAGACAGCACAGACTAGCATGAAAATATAATTATAAGTAAGCAAGCATGCAAACAATACACTTTGAGTCATAACAATGACAGAGTTTAGGCTTTCATTATTTCTTTTTAGAGTCCTATTACCGATTCAAAAGACTTGTTGTCTTTTTCGCTTCTAGTAATAACCCATAAAAATATACAATATTCGCTTTACTGTACTATATTTCTCCTCCCATTGTCCATTTTTCTTGAGACACATTCACAGCATTATATCAAAGAATATGACTTATCGACCAGCTTCATAAAGTTAAATTATATAATTTCAGTATTAACCAGAAATAAGCAGTACTATTTTTAAAATAAAAAATAGGCATTTCCAGAAAAGGATATTAATAAAACAATAGTCTTACTAGCAAAACTTAAAACCATTGATGGTATGGCGCAAACTATGGATGGCACAGAAAAAGTTACAACGAATGTTGTCGCCTGAAGGGGGAATGCCGTTTTGATCAGATATCACCTGTCTGATCAGATTAAATGATCCTCTCACGATTCATTTCATTTTGGCTGCTGTAGCAGTGCTCACCATGTACAGTTCAGTTTAGACTAGATTTAAAGCAAGTTGATATGACAAAATTGTTGTCGTAACCATACCCCATTTTAATTGCAAAAATTGAAAGCCTATACAAAAGCTATTTGTTTCTGGGAAATGTTTGTTATATAAATTACAAACCAGTAGATGCGAAGAGTATTCGTGTTTTACGAGATTTCTGTCTCCGTCTCATACGCCAGCTGAAAAGGTGGTAATTTAAGTTTATTCAAATCAGTAGAATATTTCTTTCGACTCACTTAACTTTAGTTAGTACTAATAACTTATTTTTATTGTTAACGTGATCTGAAAGTGCTAATCATCAAAATACAATCTCTTTTGACATGTCTATCGGAATTTTATATAAACCGTGAACTGATTAGTTATTTTCTGAAAATTATCTAATAAGGGCACTCATTATGTTTGTTAGATGCTAGAAAAAAACAAAAGCAATACATATTTTCCCTCCATTCGTATTCTTTGAATTTGTAGTCAAAAAAGCTGCTACTCAGTTTATATAGTGGAATACATGAGAGAAGAGGTTTGTTAAATATACTTGCATAATTAGGCCATGTAAGAAATTGTGCTGAGGTCACTAAACAAAAACTGGCAGGTAGAGAGCTAGCAACATTGATGTTCATGTAGAAATCCATATTTAGAATTTTATAGGTGTAATTCGAAAATGACTGTGCTAGTGAATTCGAAGTAGATAACATAGGGAAAGTATTTTAAAGAAATAATAAGGGTGAAAATTTGTGAACAACTAAAAATGATTAACCATTTAGTGTAAAGATGTAAACGAAAGAGGGAAGAGAGCAGTCATAATTGGAAACTAATGAATGGTGAAATGAGCGTTCGCTGAGGGAGTACACTAACCGATTAAGGTGATGCTAGTTGTCGTTGTTCCATTATATAATCCTATGCTTTAAAAGGCCGTCTTGCATAGCTGGATATGGAAAGAGAGCTTTCAGGGGACATGTTTATGGTCTTGAGGTGTTACTGAGTCTGAGGGCCATGTTTAGGTGTGTAAAGGGAGAAATAGTAATTGGAACGCATTGTGAGATGGAGGCCGGTCGAGAAGAATGGACAACGAATAGGCTTAGAAGAAGGGGTAAGAACAGTTAGAATAACGAAAAAATCTTATATATATATATATATAATTGTTATTCGAGACATTCCCAATTCCCGGGGCCCCGAATAAAAACCCTAATATGTATATAAACCGTATTCCCTAAAATACGGATAAGAACAGTAAAGTCTCTATCAGAATTGGGACTAGAAAATAATGAAACGCTATATAATGTTACATTTAAAGGGTGCGTATTACGAAGAAAGAGAAAGTAATGATAGCCAATTTGTAAAAGAAGGGAAGTAGAAACCATTTATATAGAGGAAGAGCGTGCTCGCTGTACCGTATGATATGCTGTTGATCCAGACATAATTGGTGGAAATTGTCGGAACATTTAATATAGACAACAAAATATTTTAGGAATCCTGAGCGCTTAAAAAGATTAATTTAATAGAAAACAAGAGGTAAGTGCATAAAGGAGGAAGTGAGGTAAACAATAGCAGAGCGCGATTTATATTTAATGGCAAAGGATGATGCCTATAGTTCAGTTGTCTGTCCGATGTGTAAGGAAATTTAGATGGCCAAAAAGAGTGGCCAACACAAATATGCCAGGTTTTTACCATGAATTGGAGAATAAATGATATGACATGTGAAAACAAGCATTAAAGTTCAGTCACATTATGAGTTGGCAAATAGCATCGTCACGTGGCGAAAGACTAAATTGGAGATTGAACTACATCCAATTGCAAATTCATTAGCAACTCTACTACTGACATAAATGAACAACGAGCAGTCGTTTGCAAGAAGTTTAGTAGTTAGAAGTCAAATTAGGGTCCTATAGCACTGGAGGATAATTATGTTTGATAATTATGGATGGAACATTTAGGAAATTGATCTAATATTACCAGCGAGAATGACGTCATATGAAATAACACGCTAACTTCCTGGAATTGGCTGAGAAAGATGAACCACCGACAAAAATTGGCGGAGAGAAAGGAAGAGACAAAGAAAAAAGCAATATTAAACGTGTTCTCGTATCTAGGATTCCATTACCCAAGATATCATTTAACTAATAAGTTAAATTTAATAAATGCTTCTAAGAAATACATTGCTTTACTTTGAAAACGAGAATCTACGATATCGATAAATTAATGATAAGTATATCAGCAGAGAGAAATATCATGTTGAAGTAGAGATATAAGATTTGATTAACAAGTAAAAATTATGATGAGATCTTTCTTAGCAGAAGCGTTTCTTTTATTTGACTATTTACTGACTGGCAGTAGGTTGCCGATTACTTACCCAACTGACAAAATGGTCGATCTTCATAAATCGAAAATTCTTTATAGAAACGGGCAGAGGAATAAGGTGAAAAGTAGTGGATAAAGAAGTGTGCAATAAAAGAGAAGTAAAACTATAAAGTACTTTATTTGTCAGAGAGACTCTCGAATGTATTTTTCCTCATCTATGCGAAAACCCTCAAGAAGTGTATCTCTAGAACCAACAAGGTATAAGTGCCTACATAACTACCATTTCAATGTTACTTTGATATTTGCACGTATTTATAGAATTATCTAAATAAACTTAAAAGGAAGAGATAAATGGGAACTGCATAACATTGTGAAATCGTATGAAAGGTTATTGAATATGATACAGCAACAGCTAATTTCAGCTCTTCTCACTTAGAATGCTCTCGTAGTTCATCTTTCGATAGCTCTCTGGCTTCTGTTCGTGATAATGACAACAACATCACTTCTCACTTACATGGATCTAGTGAACAGTTTCTTGACTCTCGTGACGAGTATTACGGCTCTTTCGACAGTTGTAACCCATCCACTGACTCTAAAAAATCTGTTAACAGAAGGAGTTCATTTGATGATAGATCTCTCGATATTAGCAAAGTAATTTTTATTTTTGTATCATACAAATGTCTGAAAATTGTAGTATTATTTCTTGGTTACAGATATCGAATACAGGCACGTCAAGATCGATACTTTCCACTCCTGCTAGCCCTCTTAGAAGTCCATTTCCCCGGTCATCGACTCCTAAGAAGTGATATTTCATAAGTATATATCAATTATTGATAATATTATTAACTTCTTTAGAAAGTCTACTCGCCAACGAGACCTCTATCGTACTGCAATTATTAATAGTGCAAGAAGATCTCTTTATGATCCAGTGAGTTCTAAATTTCAAACTGCTAGAAACATAGAGATCCAGTATATTTGTAGTGTCGTTTTCATCTGCGTGGAATAACAGATAAGGCCTATTGCCAGAAATCGGATAAACTGAGTTTACTGAACCACTCCTGTCAAACGAATGATATATTGCACCGTAACCGTTTACCTCACCGTTATGTTCAATTCACTGGACCTAAAAAATTTGTCCGAAGTCAAAGCACAGCACCTCGAATTAGAACAAGGTTTAATGTGTTTTATGCCATTTTTTCGTAAGAATGGTAGCAACATCTACGCATGTTGCTTTAGATGTAATTTTAAATTATTGTTGTACTGTTTAGTATGCGACTTCCTGACCGTCGTTCTCAGTCATTTTCCAGTTCAATTCATTGCAAACGGTCTAAGTTGAAGTTATCACTCATTACACCAATCTACGTGAGCTCCTATCATACATATAAGCGTAATTATTATGAAGGTCTTCCCTATTTTTTAGATACGTTCAAATCAATCGGTCCATATCGAACCGGGAACCGGAGAAATGATTGTCGTAACGAATGTTGTACTACAATCAAACGGGCTTTCAAGTGAAGAACGGCAAAAGGATCTGAACAACCTTGTCATGGTAATTAAATGATAAATAGAAAAAAAATAAAAGACGAAGGATTATTGCAGGTGAAGCCGGCATTGAGTAATGGTAAGATTATGGAAGATGATGGAAAGCAAGAGCAAAAGTCTACACAAACTGTTCTTGTTGGGAAGAACATGATGATTATTGAGAGAAAAACAGTTCTTCAGGTTATAGCTATAGATTCTTGAGCGAAGCTTAATATGCGAACTTTGTAAAGAAGAAAACACTGATTTGAGTCACATTTATACTGTACTTTTCTTAGCGCTCAAAACCTAACGCGACAGTTCGTACTGCCGATGTCCGGAAATACGATTATATTTGTGAGGGACGACTAGGACCACCTACTAAACGGTAAATTAGTACTGATCACCATGACAAAAGTTTTAAGTGTATGGAATACAGTAGAACAGCATTTGTTGAAAAAATCTATTTAAGACCACACTGGGAAATTGTGAATGCGATATTTGAAAATGGAATTAGTGTTGAAAAAGAAATTTATCATAAAACGGAGAAGATAATACTACTATTTGGGAAGACTGGAAATAATTCTAATATAAGTAACATAGCAAATACGTCAAATCAGTGGGTTTATTGATTTCTCCATATTTCTTTGTTCCATAAGATATTTATAGGAAATTGTATTTTAGGTCTATGAAGTTTAACCGCAGCGTTAACCAATCTAATCGTATAGTAACATTTGATGAAAGAATAATATCAACTGAGAACAGGTTTAATCTTTTTCAAATTAGTCTCACTTCTTTCTCATGAAAATTTATTTATTTCAACAGTATCACTATTGTGCGCGACACGCTCATCGATGCCCGAAGCGATAGTAATTCTGTTTGGGATCTCAAAAATGGTTTTTTTGCCGAAGAAAAAAGGAGTTACGACCATCAAGATGTGAACATCGACGGATCTCTTCTCTTTACACCATCCACTGTTAGCGCAAATGTAATTTTTAAAAATATTCCTAACTTGATTTCATTCTGATAATCATTGTACTAATTGCAGGAGTCCTGCAAAATCTTACCTCAAAAAGATCTTCGTAAAGCGATGAAAGACGAAATTAGGTTAATAAGGAGAGTAAGAAGAAGCAAAACGCCGGAAGAATTATTAGAAAGACAAAAAGAAAACAAACACGAAAAACAGCATGGAATATCAAACATGGAGAATGTAGAAAGCGAAAAAACGCAAAGATCTGAAAATCATACTGATATTCAGATGAGGGCCGATGACCTATTGGAAGAAAAAAATCGGTCAAATGCACAAAGAGAAGAAAGTAACCTAAAATCTCTGAAAGATGAACAGGAAAAAAAAGAAAACTTGCCATTGCTAGAAAAAATCAACAGGAAAAAAAAAGAAGATTTGAGAAGAAAAGTGAGGAATGAAGAACAACAAAAAGTTGAATACGAGAAAATACATCTGAAAGGAGAAGTAGAGAAAGAAATAAAACGTAAAACTGGATCAACAGCAACTGAAGAAAATAAAAATAAAGTTATAGCGGTAAAGCTAACAGATAGAAACGAGGCCCAAGGACTTGAATATAAGAAAGATGGTAAACCACAAGCTCGAGGTGTGGAATCACATGTATCCAAAATCGAAGTACCAGAAGCGTTACATAAGGGTGAGAGACAGCTGGATCGTAAATCAATGCAACAAGTGAATGATATTGATAAAAACAAAAGCCAAGAACTTCGAACTAGCACTCCTTCAATGGGTGAGTTATACTTCTACTACAAATGAAGTTGTAAATTCATAAATATCTACTAATCTAGGTGATAACAAGTCATTTGCTCAAGTTCTATCGCTTTGAACAAAGTAAATAGAGGCAATTATACTGGAACTGATCATTAAATTGTAATTTCGTAGAAGTATTTCTTAGGCGTCGAATCTATCAATCCTTCTCCTACAACCTATTTTGACGCATTATCGAGATCCTTCACAACAGCAAAGAGCTCATATAGCCGAAGTCGAGAATCATTAAATGGTGTGATTATGATCCTCAAATAATTTATTCATAATCTATGTTATTTTCAGCCAGCAAAACAATCTTGCCTAACTCGGTTCTCTCGCCGTGTAGCAGTAGTGATAACAAAAAGGTAATAAGAAAAAAAATTCTAGTAACCCAATTAAAATCGCTAATTGTAGACCTGGACTTCTTCACCGATGGAACAAAAGTCTGTTAAACATCCCAGTATTACTAATCTACGAGCAGATAGGTCAGACAAATACTCTAACCTAAATAATGCAACAAGTTAAATCTATCACTTCAGACTGCTGAGCTCATCTGTTGGTACTATTTCTAATAAAATTAACTCCTTGAACAGGTAAATGGTGTTTTACAGGAAAATTACAATAAAGCTAGATTACAATTTTAGTTCATTTACGCCTGAAGCTATATCTGTGCGTGATGCTCCACCTAAATTTAACCGGTCATGTCCCGCGTCTATATGCATGCTAGAAACTATCCTAAATGTACCAACTGATACTTCTGGTAAGATCTAACTCAATTTTAAACACCTAAAACACTCACCCTTTCTAATTTAAGGATCTACTTCACGTGTTTTCACCATTGTTAGACCGATGGTAGTTATTGCTACTATAAATGGGAAGGAGTACAAATTAACAACAAATTTCTCGATCCTCGTATGTTCATCTCTTAAGTACCACTAAATTAAGCTATATAGACAATATTTTTAGTGTAACACGGAGACTGTAGATTTTCGTCCCACCCAACTTATCTTTAATGGGCAAACATTATGGGAAAGTACACAGGACTGGAAATCAGATACTCTAGGAGCAGAATCAAGCCAAGTACACAAGACATTAAACAAAAAGAACCGCCTATTATTCTGATAAGATTCTTCGTAACAGAATACACATAGATATATAAGATACCTTACAGGTAAAAACTGTGGCTGTACAAGCAATCGATTATGAAGACTCGCCAAAGAATAATTGATATTCAACTTTTCAATGTTACTAACCACTCCCAAAAGAAATTTTATTAATGTTAAATGTTTGGTCTAACAATACCACGCAAACTAACGAAAGGCATAACTAACAATATGTAATATAACAAAAACAAGTGGGTTACGCCGAATTTATTAAGCACATTTCGCACATATACTTCCAGTACCTGAAATACAACAATTGGCTCTTGACAATAGTTTTTAAAGAGAATTCATGCACTGTAAAACAGCAATTTCTAATCACCTGTTTATTTGGATAAACGGCGGCACATGTCATCTGTTTTTTCTATCTCATGCATTATAGCATTTACAGTAGGACCACTACGATGATTTTCCTCTTCTAAAATCACACGAGGGCCATAGTTATCCTCAACTGAAATTACATCAAACCATGGTGGACATGAAGTACTGTTAGGGATGAAAATTACTGAGTAATTACATACAGCTATTTTCCCATTTCCAAAGACATTGCGTCTGCTGTTTTCCAGCAGGGTCTTTCTTTGTCATAGCGCTCTCCCAAAATGATGCACAACATTCATGTCTAGAAAGAGTAAATAATTTTAATGTTAAAAACATTTTAAATACTTACAAATATAGAATCTAACTTCTATTAAAACATGGAAATCCAGAATTTTACATACTTCTCCCAATCAGTCTCAAAAAGTGATCCAGGTGTAGATCTCTGCTGAACTGGGAATGCATAAAGCCGACTTTGACCACACGACCATCCCATTTTCCATGTATCTGTAATTATGTGTAAAATTTTCTCTAAAGATAAAAGAAAACGATTACCTTTTAAGATCCGAAAGACGCGGACTCCTTTGCATATGATTAGATGCCCATGTTCCTCAAATACAACAATTTCATCTCCTTCATAGCGCAAGCGTTTAAATCGGCGACGAACCTTTAAGAAAACAAAGGAGATAAAACATTGTAGTGTTTTCTGTTCATTTAAAAGATGAAAAAACGAATTCAAACAGAATTTACCAACGATTGAACTTATTGTACGGAAACAGTCCTACACTGCAGTAATATAAGTAGATGTAATATTTTATGCATTCAGCGGTTTTTATTAAAATTATTTATTACCTCTCTGAATTGATTAAAAGAGAAATATTCTGCTGTAACCAGCTCAGAAGGAAGAATTGTACGCTCAGATCTTCCCCATCCGTCCCGCACAGATGGAACTACCTAAATCAACATTAAAATTAAATAAAAATAATGCGGTATCAACAAACAGCTAAAAAACACTGCACTCGTTTTAGAGCTTTGCAAAATTTCGCAGCAGCCTTCATTCTATTTGTGTAAGTTAGATTTGACACATCATCTCCGTTAAGAACAGCAGCATCTAGAATACGAATCAATCCCTCGCCAGGAAGTTTCTGTAGACGTGTCTCATCCTAAAAATATCTCCGTACAATCAATAAATATTTTGTTGTTGAGTAATCTGAAAATTATTATTTACCACTTTATACGTAGAAATTATTTCAACAAGCAATACAGTTCTATCTGGTATTCTCATCAACTTAGAATCACGCCGTTCCCAATTTTTGTTCCAAATGAATACCGCCTCCTAAATTAAAATTTACGTGAACATTAAATTATATAGTTAAAATACATAAATAACATTTTATTTACCCCAGTTGAAATTAGAAGCTGTGGTTGGCTACCAACTCTCTTAGAAAGTAAGTTAAAAGTGAATTCAGCATATTTTAACTGCTTCTCCGTTGGATTCGATATCAACTCAAGAGAGAAAGATGGCAGACGAACGTTGAAATCTTCGCGTCCATAAATCTGAGGAATTTAAACAGTAATATAGTGATGAAGAAGCAAATATACATTTATTCATCTAGTACTGACTTTCCTGGTAAATCTACCAAAATACTGATCCGGATCAATCTGTTGTCGATCCCTCTCCTTTCTATCATTCCGTGTTCGATTTGGAATTCGCCAATAGGTCAAGCATTCTTCACGAAGAGTCCCCTATAACAATAAAAATAGTAAATGTTTGCTTCAGTAATAAGTTATATTCCGCTTTAAAAAAAATTCTCATCTACCTGATCTTTGTCAATTAATGACTGGTTACGTGCAAAGCTTAGATATTTTTTTAGATAAGTAGTCTGTCTCAAAGCTAACCTGAAAAATATGTGCATATTATTCTTACTTTTATTGCATCTCGACTATAACTTCAAACTGCAGCTATTCTGCGCTAATTCTGGAGATTATATTTCTCGGAAGAAGTAACTCATATACCTTTCATTGTGGTGTATGAGATAGGTTAGAAAATCTTCGTCGTCACGCATAACATCCAGTGGGACAATTCCGTTGACATCATCAGATGAATCTGCCTTTTTTAATTCGTCTAGTTTGATATTGACCCTGTTTAATTGAAATAATAAACATGAAGAAGGCAAATTTAAGCTCCAAAAAACATTTTTTTTTAAAGACTGACTGTTTAAGATAATCCCGTACCGGTTCAGAGAACTTTCTACGAAGACCTTTGCATATGATATACCTTAACAAGTTTATCAATTTAAAAAAAAAATTATAGCTATACAATTTATTAATCAAAATTATTTGAAAGTTTCCTTCTATTTCGTCTTACCTCTCCGAGTTTGCAGGACGACTAGTATGTGGCTTATGAAGAGATATCTTATCATAACAAATGTACATCAAATATACTAGCCCAGCACTAAAAAAAACCCAACAAAAGTCACTTAAGCTATCTAAAAAAAATCCTAAAAATAAATTATTTAATGAAAATTTTAAAATTCAACCTAAAGGGACAGAAAATATCAAATAATTTGCAGAAAAGATTTCCTCCTTCTTTGACTATACATAAAGAAACGAGTAACTGGCATAGATAAAGACGTTTCGACAGAATTTCCTTAAAATTAGAAGATTACAATAGCTATAAAAAAAATTTCATTTTGTAAAAAAAAATTTAGTCTTTTTATACCTGGATATTCTCTTGCCCTTCCACACTAAATCCACCATCGGCCATCATTAGATCAACACCCACGCCGTTTGTACCTCAATTCCATAGCATTATCTGAGTAACCAGAAACAATTAGATAAAATGAACCTTTGAGTATGAATTCCTCTAACGAGTCAATATTATCCGGCTTCATCACATCACCATCTTTATGTACACCATAGAAAGGTTCGAAATAATGTGAGGATGAAGCTGAGAATTTGCCTAGTTTGAAGTCATCTTTGCCTGAATAAATTTAATAAAATTATTACATTAAATCAATCAAATATAAAGAATAATAAAAATATTAAACCTTTCAATGTAAATCCAAAACCCTTTGCATTATAGTAAGCCTTCCTCCATAACATATACTCCGAAAAACCACCTGGTCCAGCACAAACATCAGCAAAGTAAAAAATAGGTACATCACGGTCAGAATTTGAGGAAGAACGCTCCCCATTTAAAGGATTTTTTAGCTTAAAACTTAAGGTAGTACAAAAAATAACAACCATCGATATAATACATCTATTTAAAAACTGTACCATGAGAGTAGATTCATTCTCTCCACTGAATAACCAGTCAAAAACCCTATCCAAATTGGCTGTTTTCATCGCAGCTCTATTTTGAAAGATTGCACCTCCTATAGTCTCATACGGATTGGCTCTTGTTCGTGCCTCTCGTAGATCTCGATCTGACATAACATCGAACACCTAAAATAGTAAAAACTAATGGCCAAATATTTGTCAAAAAAATCAAGTTTGTTACTGACCACAATAGTTATAATAGCACTTACATCTTTAGCCTTAATCATTTGCTGAAGTATTTCGTCATCACAAAACTCAGTTTCATCTTCAATAGTCATTTTCTTCTACAATTATAATTTTAATACATAGAATAGATTATGAGTGGATTCATTTCAACAGAAGCCAAGATTATCACAATTTTCGCAATATTATTTAAATATTGTGTATAAATAAATATCTCCATACCGGTCCTAATTCCATCCAAGAATAGTTCTCCATGTTTCGAATTAACCATTCACGGGCTTCTTGAGAACTCTCAATCCATTCTACTTTTTCCTCAATTGTTTTTTCCTCCACTGTCTCATCCCACGTCTCCGCAAAATTTCGTCCAACGGTCAATAATAAGAGTAATAATAGTATGCAAGCAGAATAAATTTTATGTCACATACTGGCTCAACTTCATTAACTACGATTTTTCGAAAATATAATTTAAGACACTAATAGTTATCTATATAAATGAATACAATATATCATGCAAATTACCTTCATAGCACCATGACCCAGACCAATGCGCCCACGTTGCGTAGATAAAGCAACTGGTTCAACCATTCCTGAAAAATATGAATATTATACGAGGTGCGTTAAATTTTAAGAAATTATGTCATCCATTTGAGTTAGATTTATAAATATTATGTCTGAAAACATTTTGGTTAAGATCTATATTTTGCACATGTACTCTATAATTTAAAAAAATTAGCTCAGAATTCACTCAAAAATATCAAAGTTGCTTTAAAGACTTAATATTGCTACGCATAGCACTACCTTTTAATTCCTCTAACCTTGTTTAGATTTTCCCAATCCTTTCCCTTCTTTATATCCCATACTAGCCATCATCCTCTCAGCTGCAGTCATTTTTTTTTCTGGGCTTCCTCCCTCAACCTCTAAAGCTACAACTTTTGCAGGAGGAGCTTCACAATCATCCTCAGAATCTGTTAATCTTTCTTCATCATTATACCGACGCTTCGCCTAAAAGTAAAATTGGTATCTTAATAATGGGAATATTACGATACACAAGTTAACCTACGGTATAATGGCCGACTTCCTCATCGTAAGTTTCTTTCATGTCCTCCCTTTTAGCACGAGCTAACTTCTCATAGCGATCGCCACCGCCTGACGCTACCTCATCATCGGAATCCTCAATAATCCACATTCACGGCAACCATTGTTTGAATATTTGCTGCAATTTTAGACTCAACTAAAATCAGACCTAATAGACTACAAAGTACAATTGTTATAATTTTTGAAATGCCGGAACAAAAGAGTAACCCACAGAAGTGCCGGCAAACATTTTACTCTAATGATGAATGCTAATCCTCCCTTAAACGTACAGAAAAGTATTCACTATCTGGAAGCCATATTAAATGTCAAATCATTTGCGTAATAGTACAATAATGATCAGAATACAAATATCGTATAATGGAAAATATCTTTCATTATTTATACTAACTTAACCAAATGATCTAAAAATTTAAAAATTAAGCATAACTAAACCTGGCAAAAATAGACTAACGACATAAATATAACGATGTGCTTAATGTCAAAAAAAAATGCAAAACATTCAGTAATCAGCATTTAACATCATTCTAAATGACTACTTGAAATCTGTATCATGAGAAACAACACATTCAGTAATAAGGCAGAAGTATAGCTTCTAACTAATGTAATAGTCTTTAAAAATATTCCGAATAATAATTTTAAAAATTAATATACTATTTCTCCACATCATTCTCTCTACTTGTGTATTTCACACCACTATTTTATTCACAAATATAAAGTATAAAATATTCGCGTTATTAAACGCTTCAGCAACGTCTCCTACTATCAATTGGCTTAGAATTAAATAAAGTCACGATAAAAAATTACACTTCAAATGTAATAATTACATTTAACGTTAATCTAAGCATTGGAAGGCTTACAACTGTAATTTTTTAACGACATATGGGGTATAATACAACTAATTCTAAAACAACAAAGAAATAAAATCAGCTTAATTATCCATCCTTCCAGGGATAATTTCTGGCTTCATTTTAACCTTAATGTTTTTCATTAGCGTTGATGCATGTGGTCTACGGAGAACCCGGCAGACTTAAGCACCGCCCCTTTATTGGCTACCTGCTTGGCAAGTAATACAGGCTCAACCACAGGGTGAGAACGCTAAAATCCATCTACTTAACATAAATTTTCTCAGAACTGATTAGTACTAAGTGTGAGCTTTCAGAATATTATGAGGAATTTGTGTAAATAATATTCATTTTGCATGATGGAAAATCTTTATTAGAGGAAATGGAATGTTACGGATCCACCGCTTCGCACATTTGTGAAAAACAGATTTTACAATTAATCACAATCGTCGACAAAATTTAAGAATATAGAGGTATTCAATACCACATCTGCGTTCCATTATTATAGAGGCTTTAAATGATGGAAAGTAGCACAATAAAGATGGGATATCATTTGAATGAAGAGCTACCAGGTAAAACACTCCTATAGATGATAAAAGAAACGGAACACGAGGAAGAAGTCGATCTAGAGTATCCCGGCCAGTAATACCACCCGCCCAGCATCGTTCCTCAAATTAGCATGATAAAATCTATTAATATTTCATATCTCTACTCACCAAATCATTTTCAGGACCAATTTCGGTGGGTACATATGGAGGATTGAATAACAAAACATCTACTTTCCCCTGAAAATTAAGAATGTAATTGTGCATAATTTAAGTAGAATAGGAATAGTGAAGATGATGATATAGACCTGTAAATGATCCAGACCTCTCTCTAAATCTGTTTGTATAACATTTATCTCGGTACCATTTCGTCTACCTGTTTCCAACGTACATTCCAATGCATGTGGATTTAAATCAGTTGCCAGAGACATTACATTTCGATCCATAGCCTGAGGAATTCGTACATAAATAAAGACCATTCTCCAAAATTTTTCTAATAAATATACTAATAATAATTGGAATAATACATAACTATACTTTTATGGAATATTAGTGAAGAAATGCAGTGAGAAGCGAAAATATAAAACATTTGGAAAGATAATTAAAAAGATCATGCTTAAGTGTAAACCAGGTTGACGAAAACAGAAACAATGCCTGAGCCACATCCAACTTCCAAAATGACCTGGGGACAATTATCTCGTAACTCCTAAAAAAACTACTCAGTCATGACGGAAAAAGGACCCATATAAAACATGCCTGCAAATCCTGTTCAATAGCATCAAGAAGTAAAAATGTATCCTCAGCAGGTTCGTAAACGCTTTGCTTCTGTGTGGCATTTAAGTGGTATAAAGGTGTAGGTAACATCTCTAGATAAAATATATTTGCCAAAACCAACAAGTTAGAAATAAATACAGTAATTCGCTTGAAACCTCAAAAGAATACGCTCAAAAACGCAAATACCATCAATTGGCACAAGCAAAAACACCAATAATCTCACATTTATGTTAAACCCTGTAAAAATTTTGAAAAAATATAATAAACACAAGTTATACATCACACCGTCTCAGTTCCATGAATCAACGTAAAATTATATTATAGGTTAGCAAGCGAATGGAATATCAACACGGCAAAATATCTACTACAAGGATCGTAGAAGTGAAAGGCGTAATAGCGGGATGAGAGAAGTAATGAAGAATGAAATATTGGGTCTTATCAAAAAAAATTAATGCAGTTAAATTTTAGAAGTATAGCTGTTTGACTCGCACGTTCTTATGACGAAAAATGAACAACGAATATTTGGCAACTAATAATCACAAATACCTCACAACACACTATTTTGATACTTAATTGCACCCACCTAGATCAAAAGATCCTCGGATTACAGTTTATCAGAAATTATTGATGGCGATAATTAACCCATCGTCATTCAATACAAGCAATTCAGTGGAAGATATCTCTAGCTCAACGATAGCATACAATATGTCAGAAATTTCGCATTTAACTATAAGAATGGCATATAAACTAAATCTATCTAGGACTATGATTGAAACAGCCCTTCAATCGCCTCAGAGACGACTTCTTGTGCTACTCGCTCAACTGGATCTTCTGAAGACGTAGACATCAAAGTCATTTCAGAAGTGGTATCTGTAGTCGGAAACATTATATTCCACAAATTTATACGACAAAACTTACCTGTAGTTTGCATCTCATCATTATTACTGTTGACTGAAGCAACCTCGTGTTCATCAAACACAGTAGATGGTGGCAGATTCTATAAGAATAATAGCTTTTTTTATTTATTATTTTCATACCAATGAGTACCTCATTTCTTTCTTCTGTTCTTGTCTCATCTTCTGATATATTATTTCCTGCCATGATTGGCCTCGTATGAATTGACACTGTGACTTGTTGGACATCGACAGGACCCATGGGCTAGAAATTTTAGTTGTATAGTTCTAGTACGAATTATTTCACACTACATAATTAGCAGTCTTATAATCAATTATTAAAATTTAATCTCAACAATTAATTAAGATAAATAATTGTTTTCATGATTCTTCTTCAAAGATAAAGTTATATCAATTTATGAAAAATAAAACTCTTCCTGAAAATTATAGCATTAGAAAAGTCAACCGTTCATTCAATACATTATATCAAGTTCAGCCCGAAGGCTCAATGATTTAAGGATCAACACCTAAAAATGTTTAATACTTAAGTTTTCGAAGATACTCTTTTTGTACTAAATATAATGCTCATACAAAAAGATTTCATGCTAATGTTTTAATTTCTCTAATATATATGCATTTGTACTTATTTAGACTAGCTTTGAAGTTTTATAGGGAAATGGACAATATTATTTACATGCTAGTGACTGCTTGTCTTTAAAATAAATCTGTAGAATTGATGCTTCCACAGATTGAAACCAAATTTCTATACTTAATTCAAAAGTTAATTATGTACATGGTTTGTCATTCTACAACAAATCACTAGCCTGTTCACAAAGTGTTTCTGTAGATTAAAAGTTAGTCTTTACTTGATAATTCACTTAGTTTCTCGCACCAAATACACTCAAAGGCAAAAATATAAAAAAATAAACTTTACTATTTTCATGCAATACCTACGTAACTGATATACAATGGTAAATGTACTGACAATAAATTTTCGATTCTTTCAAAAACAGCTTATTCAGCTGCACTTGCATAGCAATATTATCACTAGTGTGGTTTAAAAGCTATCTAGTCACATGGAAATAAAGAGAATGTCCCATGAGACAAAACTACAGGAAATTCAATGCACTTTGATTTCCACTTGCTCAGATACACCATTTACAAAGTGTTAAATATTTCATCATTTTCACACTACTTAAGTGAACGGAAATCATTTTAAACTCACAGGAACTGTGTGTATTTCACTAAGAATTCTTTGTAATCGATCCTGGTATAAGATTAAAGGCATCTCGTAATGATGAAAGAAGAAAACCATTGAATGCTAAAAAGTAAATAAATAAAAAGAATATTCTCGAGGATCTATAAATGAACTTACAAATATGAATGCCGTTGAAGTAATTAGAGCCATACCACCGTATTGACCACCGAAACGATATTGATAGGCATAGAAGAAAAACTGATATAGGTAGAAAAATCTGTAATATTTTTATATTAACGACTCGTAATTAATAGATAAAATGCCACAAAACGAGCAGATATCTGAAAATTCCATATATATATATGACCAACCTGAGCCAATAGCGCTTACTAATTGGTGAATGACAACAAATGGCATCGTACTGATCAGCTATCCAAACAACCAAAATAACATAGAAAGCAGTTGTTGTATCAGCGAATACTTCAGACATTATGGCTTCCATGCCTATGAACGTAATTAGTAAATTGGTCTAGTCTCAGAATTAAAAAATGAACACTAACCTACTAACGCTAAGATCACTGTAAGGAGTGGTGCAGCAGGAAAAACGAGGGGTTGGTTGAGTTCAAACATGTGTAACAAATCAACGATGAATAGAAAAATTTGGTGATGGGAGAAACGAAGTAGCATCGAGATGGCGAATGTCCAAAATTGAAAACATGTTAAAGTAATAAATATGAAATAACACCAAAATACTAATAAAATATAAGGACTTACAAATATAAGCATAACAGCAGCAGCAGTAATATAGCTTGTTTTTGCCATCATAAGGGAAACAAAATGAAAATGTTCGTTTGTTGATAAATCGTGTAAGTACCCAAGACCGCCATGATCTGTGAAATGATGTTAATTAACACGGTGAGATTTTAAAAATAAATTATTAGTTTATTTTACCTGAATCTGAGTCGTTATGAGCTAGACTTCTCAAACTAGCCATAACAGCATCTTCATAGCCTACTACAGCTCGCATTACACGTCTTGATAGAGGATCTCCGAAACATTCGGAATCTGCATCCACCTGTAAAAATTCATAAGAACATAAAACAGGAATATGATAAATAAAAGAAAAATCACTTACTCGAACCCATAACGTGGATATGTTATGCTTTTGTCGAAAAAGCATTGGGAGTCTTAGTAAACCATAAAGGAGTGAATATTCCACGCGATATGCATAATGGTATGCATCGTCTGGCTCTGAATATTTAAAATAAGTTAATAATTAATCTTTTTGGTACAGCAATAGTTAAGTACAAACACTAAAACCATTTAATTTAAATTGGAAAAAAAACGTAGAGCTCGTGTGTTACTGACTATATCTCTGCCGAAAATGATCATTAAATGCTAATTCTGCATCACTTTCGATTAAGTCGATTTCTCCATAACCAATGTGGTCATCCTTAATAGTAGTTTTACAGGAAGAAATACTGAGTACATTCAAACATACAACTGTTAGAAAGCACTTCACAGAATCCTCAATGTATGAAAAATAGTAAATAAAACTGAACAAATATAGTGTAAAAGGATGATCATAATACATATTACAGATTTATCATACTTCAATTTCCGGATCAGTTTCATCTTCTTCTAATAACAATTCAGTTGGTACTCGGATAAAATACCCGAGTAAACCATGGTCGCTGTTTGTAGCTTCTTTCTTAAAAAGACGTGGATATTTTTAAACTATAAATTAATAGATCTGGAAACATCGATGACTAACTTTTCCACTTCTTTTTTGGAGACCTGGTACTTGATTGTTGCGAGCGCGAACCTCAGCTGGCATGGCCCGTGGTCCAAAAAGTAACACATCACGCGGATCAAAACGACACTGCATTTTTGACTTCTCACTCTCTGTAGGAAAACTATTTGAAATAACTTTAGATAGCCTATACACTTAGCTAAAGGACTTGTATTCATTATCTAAAATAATCATATAAAAAACATTCTGTAGTAATATATAATAGCTAACGTACTGTACCACTTTATCCATTTTTCCTTGTATTCTAACATCCTAAGATTGTGAACAACTTCTAGACGAATCACACCTATAAGTAAATGCCAATTATCGGTACTATAAATCTAAATTCTTAGTACTATAAAAGGAAAAATGCCTTCTCTTGGCCAATGGCCCTTAATATGGTCAAGGCATGTTGTGGATGAGCGGGTAAACATTAAATGCACAAATAGTAGCGCTGTTAGTAGAGCTAGGCCCTGCAATATGGAAAGTGAGAAAAACGTGTCGTTCCATTAAAAAAAAGACTATAAATGTGATACCTAATACATAAAGAATTATTATTCTTTAAGAACTTACTGTTAATAATGATAAAAATTCAATCACTCTTCTCCAAAATCTGCTCACATTATTACTATAGCTTAAAGCTACTTTAACAAGCATAGCATGGAACAGACGATCTCGTACCATTCCAAACTGAGTATTACCCTGTAAAACATTGGAATTCAATCTAGTTAAATTAAGAATAAAACGTTAAGCGAAGATATATAAAATATTCCTCTAATAATGTTTTTGAGATCTAATGTGAGTTAAAAGTTTGCATACCTGTCCTCTTGGTCCATCATTTTGATTTTGCTGATTGTTATTCTGGGTAGGTAAGTTCATATCTACATTAAACTCCACATCCGGTTCGGCCATAACGGAGTTTCAAGAAAATTTCAATGAAAATAGCATGTGCCGCTGCCTGAAAATGAGAGTAATTACATAGTAGCAATATATTACTATAACTGAAATAAATCTATAAATATAACGAAAACTATAGAATAACCCACAATAAGAAATTATTTTATTAGATATCCAAAGCAAAATTATTTAACCCAAAACCCTTCTAAAAGATAACTTAAAGACAAACGTCTTAATATTTAATAGAATCAACAATTAATGTTATTTAACATTAAATAACTAACTGTAAATGTCAATTTTAATTGTTTAATAGCCGGTTTTTCATTAAAATAATTGCTTTAAAAATTATTGTAATTACTAGTTTTCATACTAAGAAAATTTACTACAAACTCCATAAACTTTAGTTTTAGACGCTATTTACAAATATAATTGATACAAATTGTGAAACTGGAAAATATACTATAAGCATGATTACGATAGTTAAGAACAATCTGCAATTTGATAAAGCTCATATATACAAAATTCAGAATAGTAATACCCAATCTTATGTAGTGGATGTAATTGTTTAGAATTATTCCCACCGGTATTTCATATATACGTAATTGATTATTATTCTCTACGACTAAATACTGTATAGTGCCTAGTAAATTTCAACCATTCTAAATTATTTTCCATGTGTGAAGAAGTACTTAGGAAAGTTTTAAGTGCGCCAACAATTATTTTTACAGTGTAATTAAATTATATTCTATTAGGAAATTCTTTCGGAAAGATAAACTTACAATAAATCTGTTATATCTGCATAATCTTCAAAACTGAGAAGAGGGATTCATCTATAAGTCTTTCTGAGATTTATGTATTAGTGAAGTGAATCATGGAAACGTATTCCCCTACTCAGAGATCAGTTGATTCCAACCATGCTGTTCTCTGCTTTAGTTCACGTTGTATCTATCCTTTTTTTTTGAGTTCATGTTGGTTATCTTATTTTATACTATTGTTTATTTAAATTTAGTATATAAGCAATATTGAATGAAAGTAATTTCCTAATTAAAAAAAATACTTGTGTTGTCTTAATATTCGATTGATGTAGGCCGGTTAATCAGTGAAACGAATGTGATAACATTTGCGTCGTATGTCATATATCATAAATGGATGAGAGGTTGGTAGATAATAGTGTCTATTTAAATATATGACTTCACTAGCTACTGGTAAATTTATGCACTGTTTTGAAGTAAATAATATGTGATCGTTTTTGATTAGAATTGCGTAATATAAATTGCCAGGTGCCCTCTTCGCCCTAACATTGGAAGACGAAAAAAGATGGTATGTGGCTATCTACGGGAATATATAAATGCATACGATTTTGTTGTGTACGAATATAGACCAGTTATCGCAGTGCAATTTCAAAAAATGTATAGAAAGAAAATGGATAAGACAGAACCTTCTTCTGTATGGGATTTTTTCTAGGAAGCTTTTCTTGAACAAAGCTTAGATTTGATAGAATAGTGGATTTTTGATAATTCATCGAAAATTCCTGAGAAATGGTAGTTATGGTAATCGTTATGATTATATGTAAATCTAATTCGTAAAAGTATTATCCTCACAGCTAATATATTACTTTACATCACTAAGAATTTGATGATGATAATTGGAAGTGTAATGTGGGCTATTTTTATGTCGATATCGTCCTATTTGAATATTGGCATCACTGACGAGTCTAAGATGGGGAAAAAAGGTAGCATTTTCGCAGGATAGATTGCTCCCTATAGTTTTGCATGGTGTTATATATTGTAGTTTTCTTGATTTTAATATAGAACAGTATCCCGAGAACTTGCATTATTTATTACTTATGTCGAAAATATGGAATTTTTCGGTATGAGACTATTGCAAACCAAAATTTCGTATGAAAAATTAGTAGCTCATCAATTTCTTACTTAACTGTATACTCTTTTAGAATTCTTAGTTTGTTCTAGTCACAAGGAAACTGCTATATCCATTTTCTTACTAGCAAGCCATCTGAGAGTAATCATAACTTAATGCAAAGATTGGAAGGTGACAATAAATGAGTGCAATATGTAAAAATTCAGTTAGCGAATGCTTTAATATCATGGCATATCTATTGGATTTATTCCCATATCGTTGATGTGAAAACTACGAAAAAAAATTAAAGAAAATCTAAAGGAATAATTTGATGTAAGACGTACTTTTCTTTTGTGACCGTGGTATTAGAAAGTTTTTCTAGGTATGCTTTGTAATCTTCTATTTGTAAAGTTAAAATTAATTTCTATAGTATTATCTTAAACAGTAGTATAGTTTAAAATAGCTAAATTCTAGACATTGCTTAGATTAGAATCTTCTCGTTTTTGATAGGAATGTGAAACCTAGTGACCCCCATTTGAATGTCAAGATGCTATATTAGAGCAAATTGGTGCGTCTGTATTGTTTTTAAATCGATTACAATTTTACTACAACAATATAGTTGATTTAATTGCAATTTACTATCTTGGTGTAATAAATAATGTGAGGTAAATGATTTTTGAGAAAAGATATTAATCTTACTTCTCGCTTAGAAATAATCATATTCTCTTAACACATGGCCTAGCATTAATAACACCTCTTGTAAATACATTCACCGTGTCACTTTAACAGTCTGTATATCGATATTGTTTTGCAGTATGAAAAAAATCGAAGCCGGAGAAAATGATACAGGATCGATGTTTAATAGCATAATTATCAATTCATATTAGTCTCTAAAGAAGTATTTATTTTTAACATAATTCTTTAATAGTGAGTTTTACGGATTATAGTTGTATCTAACTGTTCATTTGATTAATTTTGTTATAGCCATGAACGTTTCCACTCAACCTGACAGTAGAATTAAGTATATTTCGTTGATAGTTTTAATCGTACAAACAACTACGTTAGTTCTGGTGCTTAGATATTCTAGAACACAGGTTAGCAAAATTTTCTTTTATTTCTTTTATTACTAATTCAATAGCAAGTTATACTACGGAGTTATTTTATTCTTCATATGATTATATAACTAAATCCCGTTAAAATATTAAGTATTACTGTTTAATTCTTTTCAATTAGGTCACTGATGGCCCTAAGTATCTTTCTTCTACTGCTGTTGTGATGGCTGAGATCATAAAATTCATCACCTGTATTGTAATGCTACTTCATAACCGCAGTTAGTTTGAACTACCTAAGTACTTTCCAGTAGTTTAATCAGTTCCTTATATTATTTTCTTAGGTTGGTGCTGGTCTGGTTTTCAAAACGAACTGTCTAATGAAATTTTTAGAAAGCCAAAAGATACTTTCAAGGTGAAGTTATTATAATATAATTTTAAATGCGCTTTCATTTAGATCTTATTTCTTACTTAGCTTAAATGGTTAGTAAATTTAGGTTGTCGTGCCCGCCGTTCTTTATGTTATTCAAAACAATCTTCTGTTTCTTGCTCTTTCAAAACTGGACGCAGCTACCTATCAAGTAATGATCAGTTCAGCAATATTATAATTTCTTAGTATTGTGAAATATATACTTATATTTTGCATACAGGTGACTTATCAGCTCAAAATTTTGACAACTGCCTTCTTTTCCGTAACAATGTTAGGTAGAGTTTTGAATCCACTGAAATGGTTTGCCCTCATCCTTCTAACTGCCGGTGTGGCTCTTGTACAGGTTGATTTTTAACTAGTATTTGATGCTTTAATACTTTTTAAGTTCGATTTATTCCATTTAAGATGCCTTCAAGTAGTTCTTCATCAAAGTACTCCACCAATTATTCTTCGGATAACCTGGTTGGTGTGATGGCCGTACTTGCGGCATGTGTCTCTAGTGGATTTGCTGGTGTTTACTTTGAAAAAATTCTAAAGACAAGCAGTGTATCTCTGTGGATAAGGAATCTCCAGCTTGGTTCGGAATATTGTATTTACTGCATTCATGTAGATGATATTAAGAATTTATCTTGTTTTGGTTTCTAGCTTTCTTTTCTATATTTGGTGGATTTCTGATGTGTTGGTTGTATGATTGGGAGGCTATCGATAGCAACGGTTTTCTACAAGGTTACAATGTTGTCATATGGATCGTTGTCTTGCTTCAGGTACATATAAAATAAAATGACCTTGTTATATTAATTTTTGTAAATCTCAAGAAAATCATTGAGATTATATTAATAAAAATATCTTTAGGCTTACGGTGGTCTGATGATTGCCCTTGTAGTAAAGTATGCGGATAACATCTTGAAAGGTTTTGCTGTATCACTGTCGATTATCCTATCATCTATTATTTCTTGGTTCTTCCTTGGAGATTTTACTCCTTCATTGTCAGTTTAAAATTTTTTTATTACCTGTTAATCATTAAATACATCAGCTAGGACTAGGTTTTTGTAAAACTAGCATTCGTTAAATTGATTAAGTATTTCAAGCGCTTAATAATCAGTCAATTCAAGCTATTAATGCTTTAAGTAATAATTGGTAGTTTTTGTACTTCTCCTTTCCAAGAATGACTCAGAAAATATGAAAAATATTACAATGAAAAACGAAACTAAGGTTTTAAGCTAACATGTTTTTTAAGCTGCAGTAGTAAATAATGAAGAGTTATTTTTAGGTTGTTCGTCTTAGGCGCCACTACAGTGATTATCTCAACGTTTCTCTATGGTTATGAATCTAAAGAAATATCTTCTCATATAGCGTAATCTTCATTTTACTTAATTTATTCCACATTTTAATTAGCTTTTCTGTTGACTCTAGGGAGTACTTTTTTACTTCGTTTTCAAATATCTAATCTTTATTTAATCGTTTATAACATATTTCCTACAATAGTTCATATTTCTTTATGGTGTAATCTGTGGTTTTTTACTCTTGGATCACTCACCGTCGGCCTTGATAGTAGGATGAACCTCTCAGTTTGTCCCGCCTCTCCAATCCTACATGTTACTTTACTCAATACTTCTTGTTTATTAATAAAAGATATAGGATTATCTATATTCTTCCTGTTATTCTGTCATATATTAAAATAATTTATCTGCTTGGCGAGTTTAAAAATTCACGAACAGAGTATACATATATAGTTCTTATCTCCCTAGTATCTTTAACTCTTTGTGGTTTCTTCATCTTATTCCCTTGCTCTTAGCTGTTATTCATTTGTCTCATCTTTAGCTGGGGATGAGCGTTCTCCATGGCGACCGCACTCTTCTCATCAATGCAACTCCAAACAAATAATACTTCATGCGATAGTATCTGATATTAAGAGGGTTCAGACGGATGATTGATTCGCTTATTGCTATTCTCTAATTGTCTTTGAATAGGGTGTTGGGAATAGCACGCGATCATTTTTGTTCATTGATAGCTTTTAAATAATTAGTGTTTTCCATTCAAGTATATGTGGGCGTGGTTTTGAAGTCCTTTGATCTTTATTTCCTGTCAGACATCTTTGCTGCTCTGATAAAGTAGGTATTTATCTATTACATAGTTACTTCTTACAGCAAAATAGTAATTCTAGAGGATTCGATAACAATTATTTAGTTGTATTCAGTATTATTGCGGTGTATTCAGATATGATTTAGCTGCTTCCTACTCCCAGTGGGAAATATGGCATGAAAACAATGGTCATCGGCTAATACACTAACACATAATTTAAAGATGTTAATTTCGGGTAGTACATTTCAAGATCTCTGCATTTATATGTTATTTTCCAACCACCAATTTTTTTACAGTTTTTTATGTCTTGGTGTACACAAATGCCACTGAAAAATAAATGAGTTAATACCAAATTCTCGGGATGCGTTAAGGTTCGTCGTACAACTTGGGCTATTAGTACTATTGTTGTTAATCGTCGATTTTTATTAGTCCTCAGCGGAATCACACCGGATATTTCTTTTAATGTCTAGAAATATTTCATTATCCTGAGTGCCTGATTACTAACTTTTCAAAGATCCGTCGATCTCTTCTTAATTCCACCACTTATTTTTGCCTATATTTCTAAGGCTTGGCTACTCAAAAGTATCTTTTTTTGTAGCTTAAGCATTATGATCCACAAAAGTATTTTTGAGATCACCCAGACGCTTCTTATAAGCTGCTCGTATATAACTATTATATAATCTAGCTGAGTGATTCTTACTAGCATTTTTTCCTTAGTTTTAAACTGTAACTAGAAGCCATCAATCATTTCATTACGTTGGATTTTGGTTCTTTAATCGTAAAGACTGATTTACTATTAGGAAATGAAGAAATTATATAACAAATTTTTAGTTTTAGATGTAGCACAGCTAAAACTAGAAAAGACATGATCAGCTACATGTGTACCTTTAGGCTTCTCAGCAACTCAACAATATAAGATCCTATATAACAAATAAACAGGATGATATGTGATTAATAATTGTCATTTTCTCTCAATAGTGCTTCGTTCCACGAATAACGAGTAGATTCTACGGTATATCTCTGTGGCTTTAGGTAAACTATATACCTGGAGCAATTTTTTTATTAAGACGTGGAGATTCTTTACAACTTCCAATTATATTGCTTTTACATTTCCAATATATTGTTAAAGAGTTCAGTATTGTGACCACTAGCTCGACTTCAAGGTCTTAAGGCTCAAAGTAGAAAACATCTAGTACTAATACCAGGTCTTAATTCTGTTTTCTACATTGATGAGTTACAGACGACTAAGCAGACCTCTTCGTTAATTTATGTTAATGCTCTGTGAAATCTTTCAAATTTCTCTAATTTACGAAATAATTTCTTTTGCCTTTTAAACAAATTGTTTGCGTATAGTTTTGAAATATAAAAGTTTTACGTGCTGCAAATAACAGCCTTAACCCATTTTTAGCTATATTTTACCAGATTTTAGCTGTAATTAATATCATAAAATGTCGCAATATTCTTTATAATTTTAATGAAACACTTGAAAATAAGTAGTGAATAATTACAGTTTTAATTTTCCTAAGTATAACAGAAACGTTTAAACCATCCTAAGTCTATACTTTTGGACATTATTAACTTAAAAACTTCTAATGCCCCTTAAGATATCTATATTGGTAATACGTTCTAAATACTTGTGTGAAATGTTAGAGCATAAGATATCTTATTTTTGAGGCTTAATTGGAGGCCTAGTAAAATAATTCTAGATCGAGGATAATAAAAAATGTCTTTTTTTCGTTGATTTTGATCAGGCTTCTTTATTATGCTTGATTATGTCTGCCTACTTCTTTGCTGATGGGTTTTATGATGAAGCTGTCGTGGATGCTAATCTCTTCACTTACTAGGAATCAGTTGTCTTTTAGTTTAATTGATTTTAAAAGAAATGTTCTTTTGGAATAGTAATTATATCGCAGTCAAATTTATCAAATTGCTTGTATGATCATGATAGTAACTCTTATTATTTGCGTCTTTCGATAATATATATGGAACTAAATTATTTTTTAGATATAATTAAGTTAAACTTACATTTGATATAAATTAATATTATTCAAACATCTGAACGATCCACTGAACATAATTAAACTTTGTTCACCTGGATGCAACCCATGATATTGCACTTCTTGATGTTTTTTTTTCCATGAATTAACCAGCTATATCTAGAAAATATTATATGAATTTTAATACTTAATAGGCGAAGGACAAGAATTGACTTCACTTCCTGGCATACGGTATCTTGTGCCACTCGTGTGCCATGATGGTCGCCCGAGTCAAAACGGACGCTCGCGTCGTGCGTAGCGAACCCCCGACGTATGTATCAATAAATGTGAGTACTGTAGAGTCATAGATAGAAGAAAAATATCTCCACCATAAGATATTCACGGTGTTTATCTTTCGTGTTTTTAATAAAATGAGAAAGAGAAGATGTAAATGTAGATGACCGCGAGTGGGTATTTCAAATTTTATACAAGCCACGTCAACATCTTACTTTATGGTAGCATACTCAGAAAGGTGATCTTCTGCAAAGAAATGTGATTTATTCTGAGATGCGCAAGTTCCTCTATCTATATGTTATCCTTAATTTCGTCCCGATAGTCACGTTTTGTGCAGGAATAAAATCTGACCGGAAGCTGGAGTGCTTCCTTAATAATAAATGCACTTATGATAAACCATGTTCTCTGCGTACTGTTGAGTGGGCCCCCCTTCTTCCAATATGACATCTCCAGTGTACTGCGTGTTTTCTCGGAACTTCATATCAATTCAAGTAATAACAATTTCTATTCATTTGTTATTCAATCAGAAAGAACATTTGATTTTTATTTGTGCTTGTACTTAAACTAGCTACTTTCTCTATAACATCAATAAATTTAAGTAGACTTAGTCGTACAACGTGTGTTTTAAGAAAATAAAATCGACCAGTATGGGTTTTCTGTGAGATTCTGAAGACTGTAAATTAATTCATCCTCTTCACTGTTTTTTAATATAGTTTATAGCAATTTAATTATATAAAAATATTAAAAAGAGGTTTAAAGGGTAAATCGACTTCAGAAAACAGGAAAAGTTCGGTTAAAACATTAGGTGCGCTGCAAATGCAATGCTTGCATTTAGCCTTGTTTTGTAAATAGAGAATTCTATTTGAAACAATTTGTCATAGTTAATATCCGATACACAGTTACATCGCAGACCAAGGGGATGAGATATTGCTGCACTAGAGTACACTGTATTTCATCCAAAAAAAAAGTTTTTCTTTGTCATTTTTGTCTACTTATTTATAAGGAGACAGTGAATATATAATTTTTGATTTTGCAATGTTTCAATGTTCTTTGAGGAGGACAGTGAAGCATCTGATGCTGATGATTCAACAGTGGATCAACCGATGCGAACTGGGAAGTTCGTGGCTAGTCAACGGAGTCACGATGAGGCTCCAACACAGAAATCGCATTATGTGAGAAATCTTGTATATTAACTTTCTTTCACTTTTATATTTAACAATATCCTTTATTAATTTTCAAGGAGACCATCAGCTGTAACAATAAATTCCAGTCTCATGACGATACATTTTCCCGTACCATATCTGCACAATCTCTTCCTGTTGGAAAACATTTGACTGATGTTGCTAATATGAGTATCTATGATCGTACCTTGCACATGCTTGCCGTAGACCCTATGTATCAAAAAGAGGTATCCTATAAATAAATCTATATCTTTAACCATATCAGGATGAGATAACAAAATAAACATGCGATTAAATGATGTCACTAGGAGTTTGGAATAATTTATCAAGTTTCTCTAAATACGGATTTCAGGTGGCACTAGGTAAAAGGATTGGTTTTTACCGACTAGGGAAAGAACTTGGATCGGGTAACTTCTCGAAGGTCAAACTAGGTATCCATGTTCTCACTAAAGGTATGATATTGATAACTAGGTTCTCTTAGAATTTTTTTGCATTATTTGAAGCCAAATATTTGGATAATAAAAAAATGTACGTTACATGATAACAATATGTTAAAAGTCCATCCTAAGTTAATTCCATATTATTTTCACTTTAATGTGGTCTGTATTACTCTAGTTAGCGTATGACATATTTTCGTACTATGGAGGGTTACAAACAGCACTATCAGAAATTGAATTTGTTGTAGTCGTGATTATGTTTAGTGAAGAACTTCATCAGAATAGTCTTCTACGTTAATGACCATGGATTCATGTATGCACAATAAGATAATATGACTTCAATGATACAGTAGATTTTAGGGGCATATTTTCAATTCCAGGAATTTGTCATTAAACAATAACGGAAGTAAATAAATAGCATACAATGATATATCACACTAAAAACTGGGAAATTGCTTAAGTTAAACATTTTTGGAACCTTCTTAAAAACCGTTTTGCATTATATATTTACTATCTACAGTGTTAAGCTAGATAATGAATATTTGAAGTCAGTCATTTCAGAGAAAGTGGCTGTTAAAATTATGGATAGGACGAAAATGGATACAAAAGCTCAACATCTTCTAGAAAGGGAGATAAAGGCTATGGAGAGGATGCACCATCCGAATATTATTAGGCTTTTTGAGGCGAGATTTTCGTCATCTTAATGATTAATTTCGATGATTAAAGTTAATTGGACGTTTTTATAAGTAAACTATTACCCTAATTTGAACAATTATATTGTGGTTCCAGTGTGTTGAAACTCTCACTCGTATCCATCTGGTCATTGAATATGCTGGTGGGGGCGAATTATACATCTACGTCCACGAAAAAGGGAAGCTAACAGAATCGGAAGCAAAGCCTCTCTTTGCACAAATTGTTTGTGCCGTTTCACATATGGTGGGAATTATTAAACACGTATCTTTTATTTTTGCTAGTAAATTTATTCTAGAAAAAATTAACAAAGTAGAACACCAATTTCCTTATTAAATGTGGTTCAGCATTCCCGCGGTATAATCCATCGCGATATTAAAGCTGAGAACGTAATGTTCTCAGCTCCAGGCGTCGTTAAACTAGTTGATTTTGGCTTCTCATGCATGGTTCCATCGACCTCAGAACAGTTGTCTACCTTCTGTGGTAGTCCGCCATATGCTGCACCTGAATTATTCCGGTTAGCATTTACGTTTATTTCAATTATTTATAGATGACGTAATCTATATTCAACGAAAATATGCATAATTTGTTGTAGAGATAAAAGCTACAACGGTGCACTGGTGGACATATGGGCGTTGGGTGTACTAATGCACTTTATGGTAGTTGGCGTGACACCATTTCGCGGAGAATCTGTGCAGGAGTTGAAAAGTGTTAGTCTTTCTACTGAGGGCGAAGAATAAGGGTTGATAACAAGATATCGAATAGTAGCAGGAAGTGCTGAGAATGACCTCGTTATTTTATAGGCGATATTACTGGGAAATTTCACTCTTCCTCACTACCTGGATCAATCATCAAAAATGCTCATTGAATGTATGCTGGCTATGGATCCTCTGAAAAGACCAAAAATCGATGACATTAAGGTAATATATAATCTTTTAGCAATATGTTTTACTCGTAGCAATTTTATATTTTATTTTTCTTCCCGTTCATTTAAACATCTTTAGCAATAAAGTAGTTGCTTGAAAGTTCAAGGCATTTATTCCCATAATTTCCTAGCAGAATATAATATTCTATTTCCGCATCAAATATACTTATCCTACTTGACATTTTAGAAAATATATGATTTAATAAACCTAAATGTATTCTGAAAAAAACCGTTCTGCATTTAGAAGAGCATCTGGCTGAAAGGTGTCCGATTTCCCAATACGTATCTCAAAATATCTACCAAAGTGGATAAAGATGATGCAGAAAGGCGTGAAATGGCTAAGAGGGTAAGCGAATATAGCTAATAAATTAAAGAACAATAAGAAAAAATATGCAATAAAGTAGATGAGGAATATTTAGCCCAGTTTCGTTAGAATATATTATTTAGATTTGGCGTATAATGGGTAGTTATGGCATAACGGAGGCAATGATGGAAGAAGTAGGAGAACGAGGACCCAAAAACGCTATCATAGGGACGTATCGAATAGTGCAGTATCAGGTTCAAACGGAAAGTCGACAAGTGGTAAGACAAATATTCTGACTTTCATAGATCACTCCAAGATATGCGGCCATTCTTGTTTACTCTTCAGAAATCTGACCCCGCCTTACCTGGATCTAGTACTGAAGAGAGGAAAATAGTTGCAAAGCCTATTAAAAATAGAAGCAAAACTTGTTCTATTCTTTAGTATATTTATAACTTAATTTATTTGATTCAATATTATTAGGAAAAATGCTAATTTTCAAAGAAGTACAAATTGGATATTTTATTGATCGTTGTCATATGGCCTGAAAAATGCAGTCTTCCATATTGTTCATGGTATCTGTTTTCACTGTGATCTACTCAGTACATCTAAAAACATATCTATTGTTACCAGAAATTTATCAGGAATTAATGTTTGGTCTTAATAACTGTCACAAAGAGATATTGCACTTCGCTGACGACGAAGAACTCATATTTTCCCATTATTCACAATCCAAATTCAATAATTTTAGAAAAATTCACAGAGAAATATTAAGATGTAACACTATAGAACCGATAAATATCATCTTTAGAACTGTTATTTTTAGTTTTAGGCAATATCTAGCCAAGATAGGAGAACATCATGGGGCATTCGGATACGGATTAACTGTGACTCTTGTTTTCTCTAAAATTTAAAAGCTAACACATACATATACTTACGAGGAACTAATATGTTTTTACTTTGCTTCAAGTTAACCTTAAAATTAGTAAATATAAAAATTTCTTTCGCTAATTTACGATTTCCATCGACTAGACATTTCCTGTTTTTTCTGAAGTTCTGTACTTGCTTATTACCTTATAACAAGAAAATTCAGTTGAAAACAATGACTGTCTCATATGACTTAACTGTTTCAAGATAAGTGTCAGAATTATTTTTAAAGCGTTATTCTTATCAAGCACTACGTTATTCCCTGAAAAAACTAGACGACTGTTGAATATCTTCAAACCTCCAAATTCGATGTAATTTTCTCCAGTATTTTCTTGAGATATATATGACAGTGGCTCAATTATATCATTCCGAAACTCATCTGACTGCATGATGTATAGCAATGCAAACCTATTCTTAAGAATATCGAGAAAGCAACAAATTTCTCCACTAACACTTAGGCCTCGGTTAATTTCGTCTTCGCTCAAGCCAACTACAGTATTCTGCGAAGTACATATCTACCGGAAATCACATATATTTTAAAAGGAGATTTAGGAAATACATTGTTTTTCTCAAATGCAGATTAATAATCAGATGATAATCTTCATGCCTTTAAATTTATGTTGCTCAACCTCCACATTTCCGGTGCAATTCTCATTGGTGACACATCCTTCAACTTAGATACCAAGACCAAAAATTTTAAATGGCTGTCTAGCTATAAACCGATCATATTTATAGACTTATTCTAACTTTACTATGATCATGTTAAATTACTAGAGATAATACTGCCAACAATTTGGCTTGCAGATGGAAGAAAATATATTACAATTTTCGTTATTAGTTATAAAGACTTAATAACTTAGATACTATAGAACATATTTTTGCTTTGTCAATACAAATATCGTTTAAGCTAATCCTAAGTGCTCAAGAATTATTAGTAGTTCTAATCGGATGGTGTTAGGGATGGCACTTCGTACTGTTAATGGAATTAGCATGTCTGCGTTCCTAGACATTCAAACGAGCAATTAATGAACTGTCCTAAATGTTGCAAATTCTATTTATTTACTTTAGAGCCTTACTTTTTCATGTTATCCACTGTGAGCGTGAATGCACAGACTACGTTGTCGCGTCTGTGTTTGCCTTTTACCCATTCATGCTTTTCTTCGCTTTCTTCTTTCATGTCGAAAATCGTAAACATATCAAAGTTTAATCCCATGAATGTCTGTTATGAAGTGCGCAGGGAACGACTGAATTATTGCCCCAACACGAACTACGACGTCTGACTGTTGGATCACTGAGTTGCTATAGTATTGAGAAAACAAATTTAAGTATTTATTTTGCAAATAAGAGAAAAAGCCATTTTCAATCTTCATGATTAATAGATGAACCAAGTCACTTATAGTGTAGTAAATGAAATCAATTTAATGATGCATACGTTTAATATCAGTATTATTATGATTGCTATTATATTTGATCGCACTACCGTTTTTCCGAACAATACTGCAGGAACAGAAAGCAATAAAGAATTAGTGGATATTTGAAATGGAAAGCTAAATATGCCGAACTGATATATTTGGATGTAAAAGACTTATAATATACATTTCTGGCGACACTTCTATTTTCCAAATTTCATTTGTATGCGATGAGGGTAATCGTAAGTACGGACAGCGAGAAGAAGAGAATACAATCTGCGTTACGTCGTTTCGTTGTCTCCACTCAGCGGGAATGGTCCTTCCCACACATGCTTATTTGTTTTCGGATTTGCAGCCCTTTGCACATGGTGAAAATAAATATAGAGGCATAAACAAATGGTACATAAATATTTTTGATACGTCTTCACGTTGTCTAAACAGTTAAATTATGCTATCTAACGATTGGCAAACTAGATAATCGATTAAATATTACTCATTAATTTAATATAAACAACTTGAATTAAACTAAAGATCACAATTATATATTTATTTATATTTAAACATTTATTTAACCATTGTGTAGTTGTACAGCTTGCTACTTACTGGGGAAGATCAATAGAAATAGCTCACAATTATATAATGACAAATTAAAATAAATTACTAAGGGAGTACGTTTTGATTACTCACATAATTCACACTAGCTAAAGAAATTCTAGTACTAAAAAGTCTCATTGCTTAAACAATAAAGAAAATAGCTTATGATAGGAAATAAATAAAATACAAAACATAGCAAACAACGGCATCAATAAAACATCTGATTCAGATTACATAAACAACTTAATGTTGATTAAACCTGTTCGTCATAGAACTAGAGGGCTAATGTTTAAAGGGGAAAAGACGTCGATATATTGTCGCTAAATCGGGTGTTAACATTCCGAAGATTGAATCTTCAGCATCTATAGGAGTCATTGTTGTTTCCATTGTTGATATTATTGACTTCTCTGTCGTGAGTTTGTCCTCGATCATAAATTCAGTAGAACTAGTAGAATTTTCTAAACATATTTCGATTAAAATATAGTGGGACGTAATGTCACGTATTTAGCACTGTTCCCAACTAACCTGTCAACTCATTTTCAACTGTTACCAACTCCTCTTTCTCATTTGATTCAGAGCTAGAAGATTCGGATTTGGTTGATGGTTCAACTGTTGATACGATGATCTTCTCTAACAAAGCAGTCCCCGTAACAGAAGTCTCAGTTGTTTTTTGTGCAGTTGTACTCTGATTTGAGACTATATTATTTGTGATTAAATCAGAAGGTATAGCATTTTCGATTTCCGAGTGGTTCGGAACAGCGGAAGTAGTTGTATGCTTGGGGAATGTGCTGTCTATAGTTTGATTAGAAACTATGTTGTTTGTGATAAGATCAGAGACTAAATGGCTGGTGATATGACCAGGAAATACGGTACTCTTGTCAAGTACTTCTTGCATTATAGTTAGGTCATCGTACTGAGCGTAGACAAGAGCAATAGTGAAGAAAGCGGTGGTTGAGTAGAACATCTTCTTGGGACTGTAGCTCTTTCTATGTCGATGTGCTTTTATACTGACCACTCACAATGCAAACACTTTTGGCTTAGTCTGAATTTCAGATTTGCCAGAACGAACTTTTTCACACCGCTGAATGTTTGCGCAGGTATGTCGCAACACGCAGCCTAAGATCCATCGCGCGGTCAGAGACTTCTAAGAGAACAAATAAATAAGAGAGGTCTAGAGTCAGACAAATGGTCCCATTGGGATACACTGAAATGGAATTTAAATTCTCAGTTTCTATCCCATTTTTCTCAGATTGGTGTTGAGGCAGAAGCGAAAACTCCATTTTTATTAATAGTTATCTCCTTAAAATCAAACTACAATGTTAATGAAGCAACAATTTCCACTCTAACAGATTCTCTTCTTTTGTTGAGCTCCGCTTTGGTCAATTGCACCAGACTCGTTTTTACTTGTCTGTTTAAATAGAAGTGTGATTTTTCTGTAGTACACAAATTTCCCTTCATAGTGTTTCCTCTTCGCCTGCTGTTCTATGGTAGAATTGGTTGAAAACCTTCCTATTGTGAATTCATTGATGTAGCTAAACCAAACGAGTGAAAGTCACTCATTTTAATACACTAACTAATTGTTTTTCTGATTTACAAAATGTATGAATACATCAAAATAATAGAATATCTTTATTATCTTACTCAATATTTATATTTCATAATCAATAATATTTCGAGAGAGCGTCGAAATTAATGAGGTTGTTATCGATGCACGATAATACAAACGGAGAATTTCCGGAAGAAATATCTTCCACAACGTACATGGACGATGTGAGCAATTGAATAAAACAATATGACTATCTTTGTATTTAGATGATAACCGAGGAGAAATGACTGATATACTCAGCTGAGTGGCAGAATTTTGGTGACTAGGAGGCGCAAGTAGAAGGACACTTAGAGACATCTAAAGCATATGCAGACAAAATTTAAGATATACTATTATAACAATTGTAGTCTAAAGAAGTGGCTGCATCAAATAAAAAGTATCCAATCACAATCCTACAGTACCCGATTGGAAAAACGAGCGTGGATTACTCATCCGCCTCAGACGATCCATGAGCGGAGTCGTTCCCCGCCCTGATATAGAGTTGCGCGTGGATACGCCGCTTGCAGCCTTAATTATTTTCATTCTTTTTCCGCTCAAATTATTTATTTTCCCACTTATTTCATTTTCAAACTAACATGCACTTTCATTTCCATTTTGTTTCCTTTCATGTTGTATCTAACCTGTATGAGCCGAAGTCTTTGCCTGTAATTATTGGCTCGTACGTGGTCATTGAGTATTTGTTGGACATAAGATGAGGGAAACCATCCTCCAGCTCCATCTCTTGTCCTCTCTCCATAGAACCATCCTGAATAATTTTACTATATCTTATGATATTCATTCATTCATGGTGACATGAATGCCACAAATTATATATCCTACCATCTGGCATTTTCCTCAGAATGTTAACTGTATCCCCGATTTGTACATCTAATTCGTCATCTTGGTTTTTACAATAATTATGAACTGCGATGGCTTGGGGACAGTCCCACTCAGCATAGACTTTCTCCTCAGGATTCAATGACTGCAAACGAGCAGATAGCATAGGAAAGAAGGCTAATAGAAGAAATTACATTGGTAGATTTTTTTGAGCAGACTATGTTAGATTTAATTCTCAACAAGCAATGCAGACCATAAAAAAGCATTCCAATATAAATAAAACCTATAAGGTTGCTGTTGATAGCGGAAAAAGTTTTGCCACTAGAGTTAGTTGAATCTTAAGGTTGTTATAACAGAAATCATATATAAGTTTAAAAAAATAGCACTCACTGTAGGTGGACGAATTGCACTCAGCCATCGCTCACGGTCAGTCTCTGATTCAGCGTTAAGAAGAAGTTCCGTGTGTTTTCCTCTGGCATTCCTCATGAGAATACAGATAAACAAATGAGGACAAGAAGTTAATGAAGATAATGCACCAGAAGGAATCTGGAAAACAAAATAATCAAATAAATAACCTATAATGCTTTTAAACGTCGCACTTTAGCGCTGCCAGCTTCTATCGGCTCAACATCCACATATCGGCGTGCAGCATAGTCTTTGCACTCGTATGTACCATTTCTGAAAATACCACTCCGCATCCATAGAGATCATTAAATAAAATACTCAATTATTTTTAGATCATGTAACTCACAATCTTTTCTTGGTGATCATTATTATATCAGAAAAAAGGAATATATGTAATCCACGACACTTTTGGCGAGCCTGTAACGTCTATCTTGGCTGACAGTATTAATATTTCTTTTTAACCATATTATAATGGGAAACACAGAAATGGTAATCAAACTTAAGTATTTACAAACTTCCTTACCTGTAAAATACCTTTAGTTCTACGCTCAATAAGTTGTACTAGAGGCCCTCGCTTAACTAAATGACGGCTGTTAGAGACCAACGGAATACGCCTAAATACAGTTATTTTGTACCATAATATATTGTTTTATTCTTATTTTCTTCTTGCATTTTACTCACTTGAGGTCAGGATCTTTATAAACAAGTCTTCTGTCCACTTCCAGGAGCTGTTCTGTCCGCTCCATTCGTCGCGCTCCCTCATTACATTCTCTCACTACCTAATAGATTAATACATTAAAACAAGTGCTAGATACATTTAAACTTTAAACTATAAAAACAATTATATGAACATGAATTACTTTATTTGCAGCGTTCAAAGCCCGTGAAGCAACTTTGTACCTCTCTGAATCGATAGGAAGTCGATCAATTATCGCATACATCAACAATGGGTACCTGAAAAGACTATTAAGTAAACTGTGCCTTTAAGTGGAAATTAAGAATAATGATGATAGGAAAATAACACGTACAATAAAGATAGTAGTAGATAACAAAATAAGAGAGAAATAACGGAATGGTAGAAACAAGTTGCATATTGTTCCCACCTAGTGACTCTTTGCATAGGTAACATAAGAAAAGATCTCATATCAAGCCCTTGACACTGTTTATCAGATTCAAGACGGGACACAGCACTTAGAAAACTGCCATTTTCTGATTTCAACCGTCTAAGAGTTCGATCTTGATAAACCTAAATTCAAGTCGTTTACAATACTCATTGCAAATTGTAAAAGTATTACAGGATAAATCCTTGGAATTTTATTCTATTCACCTGATTCGAGCAATATTTAACGTACACATCAAAATTCTTCTCAAAATGATCCACGAGAAAATCGCATAAGTCATCTAACACGAGATTCTCCTCTAGACGAGTTTCTAAGTCACAAAGGAGCCTAAAACCAAACTATACACAGTCAGAAAATATGCATATTAATGTCTAGCATTAAACATTGAGGAACAAACCGTTCACTACAATCCCGCACTGCAAAAATATTGCTAAACAAGTGTTTCCTTTCTGCATTTGTGATCACTGACAAGGAGCTCTTAGATCCTATAAAAATGGAGTATTTTAAAAGAAATTATAGTAACGATGACTCATGCTGTTTAGAAAATGTTTATACCCATAAGTTCTTGGCTTGCCATAAAGTGGGTTATAAGGATATTAAGAGATCGTAGATAGCTGGCTTCGCTCGTTATCACCTGGAATATACAGAAAAGACTTAGAGAATAGCAAGTTTTTTAACACCAATTTTACCTCAAAATACGCTTCTTGTCGTATTTTGGTTTCTTCATCTAATGTATCTAGTAAGCCAGCGGATTTAACCTAAATCGGCATTAAATTATTTTATTTCAATATGAGTAACACAATTTATATTTATTATTATTATTACTATGATACTTTTACCTCAGGAAGTTCACACCAAAGACTTCGTTGACTGCCAAAATGAGAAGATGCTATTAATCGCTCTCTTCTCATAGATGTATTAGATGTGAGAGCTGAAGCAGACGTTGAACAATCCGCCCCTCGTCCGGAATCAGAAGAGGCTGAGGACTCACGTCGAGACTGAAGTAAGTAAATATTTACTTAATTAAAAATAGGATATATTTTGCCAATTTTTGTAAGTCTTGTCAATTGTGATATAGAATAAAAAGTCACTTTATTGTCCCTTACTTTTACTTTCCTCTCTCTCTCTTCACTATCCTCGGTTCGTGCCAACTCTTCTGGGGTGTCATGCACGCTAACATCGTCGATAAGTTTTTCATGTTCTTCCATCATATAAATTTGGTATAATGGTTGGTCCATGGGCAGTCGGCTCGTGTATTGCCTAACATAATCGCACTCATCAGGAGACGGCTCATCCTATAATTAGATCATTTTAACGTTGCAATGTTATTTCATTATAAATATTGAAAATCTAAATTAAATTTCTAGATAGTAGCTTCACAGTATGTCTGATGGATTCAGGTACACTGACAACTGGTGGGAGACAGCGCCTTCATAGTGCCAACATCGCAGAAATCATGTTAATAATCAAGACAAATATAATTCCATAATACTAGTATTTATCACATAAACAAATAGTTATTTTAGCGGATTTCAGTTACCTTTTGCTATAATATCTATCGTAAAAAAGCCAACAAAAATTCTCACCGAACTGACTTTGCTTTCCTCTAATGGTAACTGTTCAAATGGAAGTTGATCAGGACGAATTTTAGTATCTGGGACGACATCTACACTCTCATATTCAGATCCTTAAATACATTTGATTGGAATGGGTTATATTAAGATAAGATAAATATAGCTTCACCTGAACTCATCCTTCCTACTGGAAATGCTTTGTTCAATTGCTCTTCTAGTTCTTTGTACATTGACGAACGTCGATCATCAAAGACATTGCGTTCTGAAGACAAGGAATGCTTAGAAAAATAAAGGTCAGAAGGAATAATAGTTCAACAGTGCAAAGAGCAGAATGAAGAAAATAGAGGAGCAATCCAAATGACTCGTTGGCACGGACTAGAAGCATGGAGCAATAGAGCTAGAATGACATGTGAGAAAACGGGAATTGCAACTCGAAGCTTTTGACGAGGAATGAACTAATAACTAAGAAACTAGTGATATGTAGAATGTTGCGGGAGCGAACAAAGAGTTGAGTAGCCATATGGAAACAAAAGAGCATTGAAGTGACGTATGGCACGTACATGTAAGCATACATCTGCTAAGAAATAAAGACAAAAAAAATTCTAGAAATGAGGAAAAGCCTTTTCTCAGCTGGTGCTAGTATAATGGCTTCTTTCGCCTATCTTCAGTGAATCAGCACCTCGCCATAACATGTCGGCAGCAGGAAACATTACTATTTTCCTTGCGAAAAACAACCGAAGAAGGAACTACATAGTTGAAATGGCGGAAACAAAACATTGACCCCAACTCCTCCTTCTCTGTACTATTAAATAAAAAAATTATTGTTTGACATGATGAGATCAGTTAAGATCTTCGAGCAACTTACGATATCAGAACGCGAACAAAATGGTTTCAAAAAAGCACCAATGAGTTTACTATGGTCTTATGAAGAAAAATCCTGGAAACTATCATGTATTATCTTTTGATTAGCGGGAGTGGGAACAAATTTGGATTACTATAAACCGAGTATCCATTATTTAGCTGGAGTGTGCAAATAAAGTGTGTATATTAAAATAAAAGCTAAAATAGTCGCAAAACTAAAGCTAGCAAAGAACAGTTGGCGTTAAATTTCAATTTGGTGACTAATTTTACTTTTCTACACTATATTTTCTGTTAATTGAGGTACATAACTACAAAGGATTTCAGATTTAGTGCAGCCTCTGATATCGGATAAGCGGGGGATGCGATTTGGAGATTTGAAATATCCGGATGGGACTGGATTGAAAAGAAAATAATCCGAGGCTAAGAGAACTGGCAAAGAGAAAGGCGATGGGAAAACGTAACGAAGAAAAAACATAATTAAGCATAGTAAGGACATATAAATTAAATGATACATAATTCGAGTTATTGGATAAAATTTAAAAACTGGATCACAGCACAAATGCTTCTCTTATTGTGTTCCTAATTAAACTAAATCAGAAAGTGGTGCACTTATCGTACTCTGATTGTAGATCAAAGAGACGCTATAATATGTAGAAACAGATGGTATAGTTGAGAAACGTGCTGATACAGTATGTGCAAGAAAGACTTAAAGGTAATTTTGATAAAAGTACAATGAAAGAGTTGTGGTAGGAGGTTGAAGTTTAAGTACAGCAAAGGACAAAGAAGTAGGGATAAGCTGGTGATAAAATGAAAAGACAAGAACAGTGGAACTCTGTCACGATGTACATCTTAGTGAAACGAAATAAACATGGCGAGATGCATGCATTATAAATGTAATTGAATAATCGTAGTGAACATAAGGATCGACAAAAATTGGAGAACATATTAACGGAAAGAGAGTAAAAAGCCGTGAGAACTGGAAAAGATGATTGACATCATAAAACCCAAAATACAATGTCACGATATACTAGTTGTAAAATTACAAGGAAAATAACAAACCATCTTCTTCGCTACTCCAATCGTCTCCATAAATGTATCTATCGTCGTCAAAATCTCTCCAAGCATTGTCCTCTCTACCAGCAATCTGACCGTCTGTTTCTAGCTCATCAGGCCGAAGATGACATTTTGCAACACGCGATCGCCGCTCACCAACACGTTGACGAAACTGGCCAACCTAGAAAAAAAAACGCAGTTAACAGATTAGTGACTGACAAAGTACAAAGGAATAACCTTTTTCGAGATGTTTAGCTGAAGTTCGCTCTTGAATCGAAATAATTTGTCCAGTTCAAGTGAACTAGAAGGTCGTCGTGAGTTATTTTTCCTAAATATATGTATTATCTATAAAAGTAATAAAATTTTGAAGAAAATCATCCGTTATTAGGATTAAAGTGTATAATTATGTACATAACCCGTGGTTTATGTACCTGTTCAAGGTAGTTGTTTCAAAGTGGTCTGTATTAGTTGACATGGACATAACATCAACAGATTTCGTTGGTAGAAGAGAAAAGCTACGGCGATTGGAGCATTTTGAACAAGGACAGAAGGGATCCGACGAACTACAGAAAATTTACACAAAGTTTAGAATTAAGGCGCTTTTCTTAGTTAGGTGATTAAAATTGTGCTGTTAGGATTAATAAATAATGAATTTAAAAGTATAGTATATATAGCTCATGGTATTTTCATCATGTCTACTCATAATGTTAAGAATAAATGAAAAGTACAACAAAATATAAAAAAAGAACAAAAGTCAGATTTACGGCTTGAAATATCTATAAGTTCAACGGTGAAGAGAATCTCACCATCTATTATTCTCACTGTCACAATATATGTTCGTAACATATGTGTAGTTTGAACATGAACCAGAAGAAGTGGAAGGAGCAGATGGAAGATACTAGAATAAGATAGTCTCGATAAATACTGAATATTTTAATGGCAAAATTGATCTCACCCGTAATCTCACTTCACATTCATTAGAAGAATCAATCTGTTCATAGCAGAGAGAATCATCGCTGTACTCCTCTTTGGAAGATTGTGGAGGAAGTGGAGGGGGAATAGACGGAATTCTATACAATGTTCTGTTTAATTAATCTATACTTAATTTGTATCTCTACTCTTCTATCGTTAATCATATGCAAAACTCCTGTTTACAGCGAAAAAATCTTAACTAACCTCGGTATCTCAGTTTTTTCAGTACTTTGATAGTGAAAAAATGTTTTTTGTGAATCAAGATCTTTCGTTGGTGATGAAAGCCTTTGGTAGAAATCATCTTCAGACGATGATTTTCGGCGTACTCTGAAAATATGAAACTAACTCCATAGGATTAGGACATGAAATTCTAGTATAAAATCAGTGATGATACGTGCTTCGTTACAACAGGCTTTGACACTGAAGTGAGATGGCTTGGTATTCTGCTGAGTCGAGCACGAGATGGAGGCTTTGGTGGAGGTGGAGGGGCAAGTTGAGGGCGAGATGACAAACTTCAAAATTACAATAAAAACCGTAGTATAAAGAATATAGATAATAGTATTACACACGTTGATCCTTCAGTAATAGTTAACACAGCAGTGGCCTTTTCCCGGTAGGTTGGCTGGACATCTCGCTCAAGTGTGAACCGATTGGAAATCATCGATGGCTCTAACTGGTCTTTTTCTTGGTGTTCAGGGTAAACGGTTCGGTAGAGACGAGCCGGCTTCGCTGGTGGTTGGGGTTTTTCAGCACGTAATCTGCGTTAAGTATATATGACTATTATAATTTTCACTTATAAAATGAAGCTATAAAAGAGAAAAGCTCTTAAGTACCAAGAATATATTAAGATAATTATAGGAAATAGACCAGAAGATGACTTAATAAATACAATATTGACTATTTCGCGAAAATCTGTCACTAATCTATACTTGAACATCCAGGAATATCTGTGTTATCAAATACAAGAGGAATGGGAGGGGCAATGTCTGTTCTCTTATACGAACAAAAAGAGGAAAGAAAGACTCTATTATTACTAGACAGGTTCCGAACCGCATAAGAGGCTGTTTAGAAAATATAATGAGAAACCATCCGAATATTGAAGAAGAAAAATTAAGAAAACTGCCAAGAAAAAAACACAGTGAAAATGAAAAAATAGTTACTCTACCGCGGTAGCGATAGATCCTCAGCTGTTAGCTCGTTGTTCTGTTCGGAAAGCGGCAAGTTAGAAGAAACACTCTTCTTCAGCGAACTTCGTTCTAAAGAAATAATTTAGCCACTTGTTTCTCTTATTTTTAGCATTCCAAAATAATTTTCCATTGAAATCTTTTACGTACGTCGTAATGATGATGTTACTTCGTGACTGCTGCGTGACCTTCTTTTAAGTGAACTCTTCTTCCGAACTACTCCAACCTTCACAGGTTGTTGGCTAGAATAAATTAATTAGGTGTTTGATAATAAACTAATAGAACTTGACCTAGATAGTTAGTTAACTTCCTTCGTTTCACCATCCGATTTAATAACTCACTTTACACTTAATAATGTTGCATAAATTGAGTGCAAAGATCTGAAATAAATTTCAGATATTCGGTGTCGTTTCATTGAGAACAGCAGAAGTAATGAGAGGGAAGAAGATAATAGAAGGGAAAGAAACAGTAGCAGCAAACGAGGCTACGCGATAGGAGGAATGAAATGAGACTGTGCTCCTATGCAGCCAATCACGGCCTATAATTGTGAGAGCGCAATTATCAGATTAAGGTGGGAACTGACACCTAACAGGACAGAATTAAATATGCTATAGTCGAGCTATGCCTCATAAAATTTATATATACACTCGTTTACTGTTGAAGTTGCAATTCATCTGGTTCTTTTATCCGGCTGAGCTTATTATTTAATAAAATGTCACATATAGCTGAGATCAAAAGTTAGATGATCGAATCAGTCATATTTTCTATTTACTACAAACCGGATTGACCGTGTGAATTGCATGACTGGCTGCATTGGAACAGACGAGTCAAAAGTGGAGCAAAGGTGGACGGGGGATTGAGGAAGGATCAAACGACTATAAAGTCTCCCACTGTTAGACTGTGTTAGAAGATAAAACAGGCCAATGTCGAAGGTGGTGATATTTGCGACAAAACAATCATTGCACTCCAAAAAAAAATCTTAGCTTTACTAAACATTATCAATAATTTATCAGACCTGATTTTAAATATTTGTCCATTGTCGAGTACTCTAAATTTGCCGATTCTCTTCGTTGAGGGATGCCTATCAGGTGGTGCAACTTTTGGATGGGTTTCAAACCTGAAACAAAAGATGTCTGTAAATATGGTAAATAACACTCAATTAAAAAGACACATATTGCTAATACCTATTAAAAATCTATAGGTAGATTATTGTATTTTACTTAACAATTTCTCTTCTGCTAATAGATCCAATGCCTTTCTATCCAATTTTTATTGAAGGTCACAAAATGAATTGTTGTTGCGACCTCGTCGGCTCAATTTACATCAAAAGCATTTTAACTGGTGCTAACAAAACTGATATCAGAGAGAAAATAAAAACGAACAGTGGGTGACCGGCTATTGAATACAATTGAAAAGTGGACTGTTTGAGAACGGAGCCGACAGGCGTAAAGAGCCCTTCAGATAAGACGGTATAGCGTTTAATTGAGGAAGCGCAGACAGTTTGCTGTCAGGTTTTTCTAGAGCAGGATGAACACTGATATTAGTTTCATAAGCTTATTTCTAAGATAGGAATTTTCACCACCAACAAGAAATGAATAAAAATTACATGGGAAACTATATTGGTGTCATACCTCTTGGCCAATTCACGCACCCGAAGTCTACGAGGTGCCTCCGCACGTCCGGTCTCCGGATTGTCCGCGTCCGACCCGTCCTCATCCCCCATTCTGCAACCGATTAGTTGTAAGCTGGGCAGTTTTTACACCTAACGCTGATACAATGAATGACATAGAGTAAAACAAGGAATAAAATAAAACAAACAAATAGTAAAGTGGCGGGGAAGGTCTATTTTTGATCTTAATAAAAGTAAAAAAAGAATATTGAGAAATGTATTCTTCTAATAGTGTGAGAGCATGAAATTTATAGATCTGGAATTCTTGATAAAACTAGTCTTGATTGAGTAAATATGTGGACATTAGATATTTTACGCATAGCAAACTTGAAATAATACATAAATGTGTCGTTATATTATCTCAGCCAGTTTAATTCCTATATTTTCAAATACAATGCCCTGAAAAACCTAAATTGTTATGATACAACTCAGCTAAAAATTATATTATAGGAGATACTTATTCATTTCATATTTATACGGTAGAAATTGCAAACTGGCCATCATCTAATGGACTTAAATCTATAGCTTCTATAAAAACTAGTATTGCTAAAGTTTTAGATAAATTATTTGCGCAGATTACATATTCGAGTGAGTACTGTATTGAAATGTCGATGTTTCGGGATTCCATTAGCATGAAAGAGCACATCAGAAAACTAGAAAAGTTCATAATGTTTTCAGTTTTTAGCATGGTATAAAAGCAACTAACACCGTATGTTAAGCGATAAATCCTTTAATATTTCCAATAGATTATAAAAAGACTAGAAGTGAGAGAAAATGCTGACATGCGAGGGAAATTACGTGAGTATTCATAGGCAGAGCGGCTATTGATGGTCGACCTTGGCGTAACAAAGTGTCACATCGCCTGAGGATAAGAGGAAAAAGGATACTGTATACTGATATGCATTTAAATTTGTTCTGACCACTTATGGAGTTAGCGCGTTATTCATGTGTTTACCAACACCTATGCAGACTCTGAGAAACGTGAAACCGCTAAAGATTTAGAACATTTCTAATAAAAAGTTTTTAAACTTGATGATATTAAAAATTGACAAGATTGAAAAGCATTTTAAAATTGTATCACGAAGGAATGCCAAGAGTGATAAAGATGTTTTTAAGAACTATGAGACTGTGTCTTAATAATAATAATAATAATAATAATAATAATAATAATAATAATAATAATAAAACTAGAGTTCATAAGAAAAAATGGTAGAGAACGAGAGTATGAAAACATGAAGCTTAACAGAAAGGAATAGTTTGAATATGACCACAAAAAATAGCACACTTCAGTGATTGATATGATTGAAAGGAGGAGATGCGAACCCCTCGACACACCAATATTGACCCATCAGAAATGAAAACAAGGAATAGGAATGTCAGTATTACAAACTAAACTACAGAAACCACTTGGAGGATTTGAGGTATTATTTCTATACAAATACGCAATTTCGTTGTACATGTAAACTGGGCGCACTCGATGTTAAGCTTAGACAATCGGAAACGTTAAGGATTTACGACGTTGGAAAAATCGGTTATCGTAGTTAGAGAGAAAGGCAGAGGAGATTAGGAAGGGAGTGGGGAGACAGGAAACCGGGAACAGGGGACGGGTGATTCGATAATAGGAAAAATGAGGACGATATGAGTCCGGCAGGCTGTTTTGTTTTCGACCGAAATAATTGCATAGCGGTCGCGAGAACAGATGGTGTGCGAAAAAGAGGGTGATGAGAGAAATTCAAGATATGTTTTGGAAAAAGTAATTACCATAGAATGTCCTTCTGAAAAATTTTTAGATTAAGAGAGTAGTGGAAAAAATCGTAGTAATTGCTGGCAAAAGAAATAGCGCATACAAAACGTCTTTGCTTTCTCCATTTCATCTTCAAATACTACAGCGAGACCTAGAAAAAGGTAAAGTACAAAACACAAATACGGAAATATTTGAGAATCAAGGCTAATCCTCAAATAGTTAGAGATAGGGTGTCAAAAAAATAGTGTGACAGGAAGGAGAACGAAAGAATTGGACGAGATAGCTATGAAGTATATAAAGCTAAAGACAACAGTTTCTGTTTAAAATGAAGACATTTTAATTTGAGAAAAGAAGAGTAGAAATCATATAAATTGATAGACGGCAAAGTATGTTGTGAAGAAGAAATAGGGAAAAAGGAATGAGTGCCTATGCATATATATAGTTCAGAAAAAGTTAGATTTTATTTGTCATCCCATATATAGCGTTCCGTGTGACTTTGCTGTGTGATGCGCCGCTGCACTAGTTTTGATGTTGAAAATACTACTCATACATACCATGAGTTACACCAGATTTGTTATCTAAAATATTCTAAAACTCAATAAGGCGTTTCCTATGGGACGAAGGGGATATTTCCATTGTTTCAAGGTCACGTGTGGTGATGGCACATTTTTGGCAATGATGAAAGGCAACTTAAACATTTGTGAAAAGGCCGCTCTATGCCGCAACAAGGAACAGCGACGAAATCAATATAAGAACATACATTACATCAAAACGAACTAGGCCACGACTGTAAAATAGAAACTGAAGATAACCATTACCTAATGGACGGATGTATATTTTCTTAAATTTCGGATTGATTAAATCAGTTCAGATCTAAACGATATTTGTCTCTCTGCTGATGAAGTATAAATACGAAATAGAAAGTAGTTTTGTATAGAAATACGACTTATCACTCACTTCAGTACTATCAAGAAACGTCGAAGAGTAAATATGAAGTGTTTGTACAAGACAACAATGCCACATGAATTTTAATCGGAATATGAAATGTAAAATGAAAATCTACCTGAAAGCCTGAGATTATTTTGGTTAGGGGTTAATCGGTTGTATTTAGATATTCAAATAACTACGGTGTTGCGGAAATGCGATAGCTGTAAATCCGGTGAGCAAAGGGATTTTTTCAACATTGTGAAAAAACGCCACTTACTTACTAATTTTTACAAATGACATTTAGTCAGAACCAAATTCTCCGATAACGGCGGCCGTCCAATTTGATGTTATAAATTTAACTAGTGATTGGAATTAAGCTTTACTCATTGGAGATACAAGCCACTCAAATGACTCGGATTTAGTATTGCCAACCTCATAAATTGGTACAAACTAACACAACCGGTTGTTTGAGTAGTAATTGATAGGAACAGTATTTTAACAAGTTATTTACACTACAACTTGGACTTAAAGCTTCTAGACGGAGAATGCTAAGTACTGAGAGCAAATACACATAGACTAGGACGTTCCCAGTAGCAAATTCATGTTAAAGTTATGAGCATTTAAGAATAATAATCAATATATCCCTACAGCACGCTGAAATTAGATCACTAGGAATTTTATTAGGTGGCGGCTAACTGTTGCTGAGTGATTAGCCAACGGGTGAAGAGATACTCCATAGAGCAGAATAAAAGGGAAACATTTATAGACCGAGGCTGTTCTCGAGTGCCATTGACCAGCCACCATATCGATCGAGGGTGGACGGAAATGGACAGAGAGAGGGTATGCGAAGAAGGAGGGAACAGACAGTGATAATTAAAGGAGCAGACGTGATGGAGAAATGGACGAGTCAATCGGATAGCAGGTGTAAAGGTGGATATAAAGCGGAATATTATAGATAAGAAGAACTAAAGGCGAAAATAAAGGTGGATAATAGAGAGAAAGGAGTGAAGAATAATGCAACTGGTGATGTGGATTAATGAGTCACAAAAAATGTAGTTGACGGTAAGGACATTTTAAGTACACCATACTTCATTTTAAATTTCAGGTTTGAGGGAATTCGAAATATAATTTGTGAAGCACTATAAAGAAATAGGCAAACAGGACGTTCGGTCGACTGTTCAGGCTTGTTCGGCGGGTCCAACTGACAGCCGGCGGTCATTTTACTACGAAGGAAAGAACACGAAAACAAAAACTCGCAACAAAAGTTGGAATAGGAAAGGTAAAGAAATAGGATAGATATAAATATGAAAGAGAACACGGCTTAGGGTCTCTCGAACCGCAATTAATTTCTTGATTGTCGGTATACCTCGTTATGCTAATCCGTGACTGACGAGTGTAATAACTACGGATAGCGTAGCTTTGTAGGTTGTAACTCAAGTGAAAATAACGGCAATACCGTTAGCAGTAAGAAATAATCATAGTATTCGCAAAACAATGGTCTTAACTGCTGTATGTTGACATAGGGATAGGAAAGCATCAAAATACCTAGCAAGTGGATGCCAATCTTATTAGCTTCGTTATGGAACGTTATTGTCTTCCTATACTAATTATTCTACCAGTGAAATTATTTTGAATTGAAAATACTACATATTACTCTAACAAAATGCTAATCTATATCAATTGGGGACTAATAGAGAAAAAAGAAAGACTATTTTCGGATGAGGTAGAAAGCGGAGACCGGACAAGCAGACAACAGAGGCGGACAAAATCGCGAAAAGCCAGTGACAAAAATTTTACAAAGTTTAGAACAAAATGTGGGAAAACGTAAATAACAGAATTGAATAGATATATGCCTAACTATAGGTGGTAGTTATATGATCATAGCAGAGTTGACTCGTAGCCAAAACAGATATTTCTATTTTTTGGATATGAAATTGTATAAATAATAATAAAAGTCACATTGTTTAGGCAATGATTTGTTCAATTCTATGGTACCCGAAGAGGAATTAGCTGAGAAACAAATAGTATATGACTTATTCTTCTTCATATATTACTTATTTGACTTTGAATACTTGGGAGTGTAAATATTTATTTGAATTACTAGTGTTGACAATACTGATAACACCAAGGGATATATTTTTGCTAATTAATAGTTTTCGTGGTATAGGTGCTTGCTATGCATTAATCATACGGAGAAGTTGAATGTTTGTGCCCAGAAAGTACTTATTTCATATAGCACAAGAAGTAGTACCGCCATTCAGCTTTGCTTAAAAGAGAAGAGAGGCAACCGCAGCCATGAAGACCAATACTTCTATGATAACAAACTTTAGCTTTTGTGTACGCCGTACTAGTTTATGATGTACTTCTACTGCGCTACGCTGAAATTCTCGTGAAGAAGCATCTAGCAGTTCAGCTCTAGAGACAAGATTTTCAAGACGTTCACTATGTTCTGATATTTTTTCTATATTTCATCATATTAAGTCCATAGTAAGATCCAGTAGTTTCCTTATTTCTACAATCTTTTGATCACCATCGATTCTTGAGAGTGGTAACTTGAAAATATACATACATACACAATGCTACTAATTTTCTGCAACTATTAATCCTAAATACCTTGTTGTTTCTATTTTATTGAATTTAAGCCCTTGACGGAGAATTTTTCGCATATTTTTCAATGATATAATAAACGGCTCTTCATCGCTTTGTCCATCGTGCGTCCTTAAGTGGTCGCCATCTCCATGGCTTTTCTCCTTAGGAATAAAACATTTTCCCATTATTCTTAGCCTATAGACTCGTGGCAGTCAAGAAAATGTTAGCTATAGTGTTTCCACTACTTATCGCTGTAATACCCAAAGGTAAAAAAGATATTACTAAGATCTTATTAATAGATATACCATTATTGTTTTTATAGAACATCTGAAATTGATCACTGCTCTATTATTAAGTTGACTTGCTCTTGTGTCACTCATGTTCTGGCGCCGTTCGTCTTCCTTCTTTCATTAGCGATATAATGACACAACTCAACCTAACGGATTCTGTACCTATCAAAGGAAACTGTAGTGCCACTACTGGTGACAGCGCTTGTAGCGACGGTCTTTTCTGCAGTAAGAAAGCAGGTATCCTGATTTCTTGTTATAGGCTGAGTGAGAATATCAAATTAATAATGGATACCCAAATAGGGGAATGAACTGTACAAAGAACTGTATTTAGTTATTTAATATAACTATTCATTTAAGTGGTCTACAAAATAGGTTTCAATGGAATCAATTACGACTGGAGTACATACACAAAGGTTTGAAGAGGATTTACAAGATATGTGAAAGAAATTTAGAGGAACTAATACCTAATGAAACGGAGATGAGTTATTGAAGGGCTGTACATCAACTATGGAAGACAATAAGGGAGTTCCAAGCAACAAATGCTATGATATAGCAAAAAAAGAGCACACAGGATTTGAGGAAGTGCGTATATATTCTTACTAATGTTTCTAATGTTCATCTAATTAATTTTAGATTACTCGTCACTGTTACTGCCAAAGCGACTTTTGCAACTCGTATGAGCAATCACACATTTCGAGTGTTCTATCTATTCTCCTGGTTTCTTTCATCTTATAGTTTATAACCTAAGGTTCAGAAATATGTAAAGTGAAATAATCGAGAGCCATATCACAATTCATTAAATGTTGCGACTTTTTAGAACGACCATTAATAATATTAGGTATATGCAAGACTTTTAGTCCCTTTTTTCCAAATATCCCGTTTATTTCAATACTATATAAAATACAATTAAATCATCCGGAATATTTTCCCTCACTTTCTATGACTTTCCGCCATCTCTCGGGTAAATTTCGGATTCCTTCGCGAAAGAACAACCTCGGCTTGAAGGCAATGATTTCATCAATCCATCTTCATACCTCAGCCATATCTCGAGAACGCTGTCCATCTAAACAGTTCTGCGTCGACCGGAATAAGTGGTAATCCGAAGGCGCCAAGTCGGGTGATAAGCTACATGTGAAAAAACTTCCCAGTCCAAGTTCAAAATGGCGTTTACGACGGTAGTACTCGGCAGTAACCGCCTCATCCGGTTGAAGGAGCTCGTAAAACAGCACACCCTTCATATCCCACCAGATGCACAGAAGAACTTTTTTGGTGCGGTTGTTTGGCTTAACCGTTGGTGTTGATGACTGACCGGCGTCCACCCAAGAACAGGTGCGTTTAGGATTGTTATACCTTATTCATCTTTCGTCGCCGGTAACATGTCTCCACAAGAAATCCTTTCTACGTTGTCCGGCAGGCAACGAGATGCATGTGTTGAGACGGCGGTCGATGCTGTTTTCGGGGATGTCATGTGGTATCCACTTAGTGAGCTTCTTAATCTTTTCCATCTCATGAAATGGTCTTGAAATTATTGTTTAACTAACTCCCAGTAATTCCACGAGTTTCTTTTGTGTTTGCCAATGATTTTCATCAGCAATGCTTTCAAAGAATCAGTCTTCAACGTTCATGGAGTTCCAGAGCGTTGTCGGTCACCGATATCAAGATCATCGGCTCTAAAACATCGAAACCAATATCTGAGAGTGCTGTGGGAAACAGTATCTTCACCCAGAATGGAGCGAATGGATTCGCACGCTTCAGCACTGTTTTTCCCGTTGGAACTCGTAGAGAATACAGTGGCGAATATGCAGATTTTGGTGATCCATCGTGTTTGCTACTATTTTGCGAGGTTTTGTTTACCAATAAATCATGACATGTGACTTTCCAGAAAATACAATGCCAACACTATAAATAGATAAAAAGGCGGGAATTTACTTAAGTTTTGAATAGTTATACCGAAGTGCTGAAAAAAGGACTAAAACTCTTGCATACAGCTAATATAAATATTTAATCTTTTCTAATGAAAAGAGCCATTACTTTTATACCTTGTAGTAAAATTCAATCACAGACTAGAACCGTTATTATCTTGGATCTCATATCGGTGGAATCGTTGTACTTTCTGATATTTTGCATACCTGAAAAGATTAGCTTATATATTAATAAAGACAAAAGTAAAAATATTAGTAGTAAGTCTACAGAACATACCTCTTCTTGGCAACTTCTGTAGCATACTGAGTAACGAAATAAGTGACAAATACAAGGACGACAGTGGTGGAGACGAGGAAAAAACAAATGATTCCATCTAAAAGAGTTCGTTGAAAAAAGGAACAGAACCGCCCGATATAGTAGTATTTTCGATGATATTAATTTTGTATTATACATGTAATAGAAATTTACCATTTCCCTGATCCAGAACAGGCATTGAGTTATCACCATTGAATCATAGAGGATAAGAGATGTGAGGATACCAAGAGTACCTAGCTTTTTTCACTACTAGATTACTGAACACCGTTATAAACAGCATCGAAGACATGAGTAGTCGAACACGAAATAAAACAAAAAGGTAACAACTCGATAGAATCTTTATTAAATTAATACTACAATAAACTAGACATAATCACAATAGTCTACTTGATATGATTATGAAGAGTGGCAGGCAAGGCGCCGAGATTCGAAATAGCACAGAGATCGAAGAGAACGTAGAAACATAAATCATGGTGAAACAGTAGGAATCTTATAAATAAAGCTAACTATTTGTTATATACTATATCACAACAGGTAAACACTGTGCAGTTAGAAAAAGTTATGCTAAAATAACATTTAGTATTAGTAACCGGGCAGACCCAGCACAGGGAAATTTTAAACTGAACCACCCAAGACGCTCTTACAAGCTCAAAATTAGAGATCAATTATCCTGATTATAAATCAAATACTACGCTAAGCACAGTAGATTATAAATATCAGTATTGTAAATGCAATATGAAAAATGGGAAATGACAGCTAGCTCGAGCTAAGTATCACACAAGAGTTGGCATTGGATACATACTGTCTAGAGGAACATGACCATATACCAAATATTATGTTCCTTTTGACAGAAATACAAAAAACAAACGAATATGGCCGCGAAGGCACGAGCCAAGGAGTACACAAAACCACTTTAACATTAGGAAGGAAACAGAATAATGTACAAAAGGACCATACGTCCATAACTGGTAGAAAGATCTCTACAACGAGGTCAGAATTAGAAATCACACATAGTCACCGGGTTACGTACAATTAAAAACCATAATAAAATAAATACAGTAATTGACTAGGATAACATGACAAGGGAAACGAAATAATATTATTTACTGCCTTCCTCATTGGCGCCACTCTCCACTTTGAATGGGGTTCTATTCAGGCTAGAGAAAAGTTCCCCACTTTTCCAAAAGTTCTGCTTTCAGTTCGGCACCCATTTTTTTATATTGTTCATCTGCGGCTAACGATCTAAATCGAACAAAACATGAGATTTGGCAAAATATCGTTATGAATAGAAAATAAGCAAAAAAAATTCATAATTCACGCACCTGAATACATCAATTGATATCGTATCAAAGAGGCGTTGCTTAATAGTTGTTAGCTTTAACTGTTCGGCCAGACGAATAGCATGCATCACCGAATATTGAGGAAGCTTAAAATCATCAAGCACTTATTTTTGACAACTTAATTCAAGCATAGTATAAGAGCTGACCTGCTCAGCGATGAAACGCTCACAACACTCGTAAACTGACGTAAACTTGAGCCGCCCTGACATCTCCACTACCGCATCAACATTCAGATCTATAACATAATAAGATGAATCATAGAAAGAAATACAAAGAAAAATTAAATTAGTAACTGATTAACTAACGGGTAAGATTAGCCGCATCATTATATACATCAAGCAAGCTCTGGAAGTGGGTGGCGTCGAGCTCAAGACGGAGCTCTCCTTTGGCAGGATCATGTAGAGCGAATAGTTGAGCAAAATAAACAGACGCACGTGATAATGCTGATCGAGACAACATGAAGAGAGTGTGGCCTACATGCACACTCGCCTCGTCGCCAACAAGAGAATCAGAACTACAAAAATAAATTACAATTTCAAGATTATGTTTGTACACATTCTTCTTATATTGACTAATAATACGCAAAAACTAAATAAATTCCCTTAAAATAGTCTCCATCTAATATATTAATGGTGCTTCTATAAACTAACAATATAGGAATGCCAGAATTAAACAGGAACGAAAAGCAAATAACGCTAAACGGTCAACAACTACGGTTTGTTAGTAAAAACTGTAGAGTTGAGCTGAAATTCCGTTTAAGCAAAAATAAATTTTGGATTATGTTGCCCACATGTTTTCTCCAGTGGGAGACATCTTTCCCTTCACAGGACAACTTTCTCTGCGGTGTCTTTCCAGATTCCACTCTGATGAGTAGAACTTGCCGCATGCCTGCAACACCATTCGTGACATTGCCTTTTCCATCAATCATTGTCACTTCACAGAAAATGTGTTTTCGTATAAATACTATGAAAATTATATTGCTATATATTTTATTCTATCATGCAACTTAACAAATATAACATGATGCGAATACATGGATGAAGTCATAAAATACGCGTAGCTATAGGGAAAATGGAAGATACCGGTAAACCTAATGAAAATAGTGCAGTGAACAAGATAGAAAATAGAGCAACTACCCGGGAAAATTCACAAAAGAAAATATGATATGGTAATAAGAAAATAAAAGTAGCACAGTTAGGAAATCAGTGTTATAAAATAAAGGTTTACACATGAAAGGATTATGATGAACTATAACCGAAAGAGTTAGAAGTATATAAGTAGTCTGTAGTGCAAAATAGTGGCAAAACATTCCTGAGTAACACAACTGAATCAAAATAAAACTTAAAGAAAACATGCCACACTACAAATTAAATTTAAAAACTGAATAAAATCAAGCTATATTGTAGAATACTATTTGCGAACATGCCAGCAGTAAAAAAAAATCAACACTACAAAGTGTGTGAGATCAAATGCAGAAAGAAGTTAGTGTAAAGGAAAAGGTTCTATTTGCTGAAACATTTTCGCTGTCCAATGGTTCTCCGCGCACCATTTCGTTGAAAGCATTGGCATTTCTTCAGCTACGTCCATATACGGAAGCGAAACAGACACCGACTAAACCACAAACTACACAAGCCATGCCATAACAGCATTCACCAATAAAGTACAAGTGATTAGGTAAAAAGCAAAAAACAAGGGCCGTAATAATTCTGTTAAAATTATTCTAAATATTTCTATACGAAGGTAATGCTAAAATGGCCCAAATCTAATCTTCTTGCTGTAGTTCGTTTATAAAAATGACCAATATTGGTACCTTACACAAGTTAACAATAAAAACCAGACGGAATAAGAAAAGCCTAGCATTTAGTTATAATTCTGTTTTGTAATAAAAATACGTCTCTTTGAAATGAATATAAAGAACTATTATTAAAACTGACCTGACACAAATGTTTGTTTTGTTTCGAAGTTTCACCGTAACTTCCTCCGGAATTTGCTCTTTTACGGGTGTACTGTAGGCCACCGAACTGGGGTGGTCCAGCATCTGGCGAACCAGACATCAGACCTGGTGAAGTTGAACGATCAAGTCTGGAAATTATGATATTAAAAGTAATTCATCATACTAACCCACTTTTTTTAAACAAGTGAAGCAACCTGCCTTTGACTTGTAGTACTATCAGGCACTTCCTCTCTACCTTTATGGTACCAGTCTTCTTCTGTACGGGTGTCAAAATGAGTAGAAACATGTCCAGCAGCACTAGAGGGAGTATGAGGGATAGAAGAAACATGGGTTAACATTGGATCTGACGATGTCATAGGACCCTGAATGCACACATAATTCACTAGTATAGCAACAATTTAGATGATCAATAGAAGCATAGAATTATAATCAACAACCTGCAGTTGATTCATCATTCCATCGCTAAGAACTGGCGAAGGTGTCTGAACAGTGCTACCACGAGCCTCAACGCACGTCATACGATGGCGACGCAGAGAATAATCCGATGACAGAACTCTTCAAATTAATAAATTTAGTATTATAGTTTGCATATGACTTAGGAATTGACACAATAAAGAATATCAGTACCGGTTGCAATCGGAGCATACATGAGGTGGCCTTTTGTGGAGCCTCCCAATAGTACTATTGTGAACAGAATGAGGTGATGCTGGTACATTCCCAGATAGCGCTAAAATCGGTTTACTTATCGTCTGAAACATTATGACATAATATGAACTTAATAGGATTTTTAAAGGTTACATTTCTGATCAATCCACGACGCGATTGATGGTAATGAGTTGCATGAAACCGGAACAGATGCTGGGTGAACGGTCGATGAATTAGAACGTCCTGGTGACATAAGATTAATTGGACGAGGAGAACTACTGATAGGATGATGCCTGTAACAATAAATAAAGCTGTTGATCATAATAAATAGTGATTTTTAAAACATACCCTGCAGAGTCAGTTTCTTCATGAAAGGTAGTATCAGCTTCTGCCAACTCTGTTCGAGGTTTTTTCCCTTCAATCTCAGCCATCTGATAATATTCTATATTTAATGGATTACTTTAATTTGAATAAACATTAACATCTAAATCAGAATTAAGCTTTGCACTTAATAACAACTCTTGACCTCCTCCTCAGCACTTCTTTTAAGTTCGGCAGCTATTCTGGCAGTCTCTGCACTTTCTTCATCATCAACGTATTCCCTTGATCGTCTCCATGTATGGTTTTCCCAATGTGCATGTTGAGTGGCAATTGTCGACTGAAATTAAATCTATGTGCAAATAATCAAAAATATTAATTACTATTAGCAATAACCTTAGCGTGATAACGAATTTGTGGGGAATGTTGAACAGTAGCCGTATTGGGTGTATCTGTCTTAAAATCAGTTATATTTCTTGAAGGTGTAGTGCGATTAGGTGAAGAAACTGGAGGCTCTGATCCGCTAACAGAAGGCATAGGACCGGGATTTCTAGCAACCTGCTCAGCAGTCAACTTATGAACAGCCATTCGGTGCCGTTTTACATTTTTCCGACAAGAATACCTAAAATTATATTCAATGCAATGTAAGGCAAAAATTTAAAGACTAAGAAAAAACAAAAAAAAACACACGTCTTTAAGCATTCTGGACACTGAAACTCTGACGATGCACAAATTTGTTTACTGGGTGGTGGAAGTGGTGATGTAAATCCAGTACCAGTGAAAGAAGCCGGAACACTAGAATGAATAGCATCGGAGCTGTGCCGTTCGTGATCATAACGTGCCTTTGCGTAGGTTGCAGTTAGTCGATCGCTAAACTTGCAGAAATCTAGAATTGAGTGAGCAATGGGTAAAATAATGAAGATTTAAATTAAACCTTGACAGTGGTTGTGTTGTTATTATACTTTCCAAAGGTGTAATGGGTTGAGTTACAGATGGAACAACTCGAGGTGCAGTTTCCGATGTAATTCTAAATGATAAACTGAGATCAATAAAATATTTACATTTTATACTAGAATCCAATAAATTTGACGTACTCTAATGGTTTATCCGTTGTAGCTGATAATAGTTGCACATTATCTATAGATGCAGGTTTGTCTTCTTCTCTAAATCTGTCGCCATTGGTAGATTCTTTTGCTCTTTCCTCCTCTTCACGTATCAGATCTTCATCAAAAGCCTGATATAAAAAGCTTAAAAAACCGAGACATCGAAACTGTATAATATATTTGAACCACCTCCAAATCGATATCCTCAAATTCATCCAGTTCACTATTGTCAGTAGTTTCGCCCAAACCATATGCTATATGCTCATCAAGTTCCGAAAACTGGAAAATATAACGTAGTAGTAAAAAATTATACCCTTTTATAACATGTAACATACGTTCATTGGATCCATAGAGTTACGCGTTTCTGAGTTATCCACAGACTTTTCCTGTGTAGCTTGTTCTTGTAATGCCGTAATCTGCTCCACTGGTTTTTGATTAGCTGCTTCCAAAATCTTTTGTTGCACATGTTGAGCTCGCAAGTGCTCACCAACAGTAATCTAAAATTTCAATTAAAAGCAACATTAGTTGTACTCACACAAAAATAAGATTTAAAAGTATGTACCCAGGGTTTTTCGGCAACTGTAGGATCTTGTGCAAGTACGTAACCATTATTATTTCTTTGTTGTGCCTCCTGACTTGCAGCTAGAGCTGCAGCATATGATCGGTCAATAATAAGTCTGTCCCGTGCGGGGATTTCTACAGATTGCCACTGTTGAGATGGTTTATGGACTGATGACGTTACGGTTCCAGTTTTAGAATACTGTCTAAAATTTATTGCTAAATGGAGGATATCACTCTTAATATAGCAAATAAGTATTATAATTTTTAAAAATTAATATTCTCATACTTCTGCATAACTATCTTGCAAGTAACACGATGTCTCTTGAGATTGCTAGCTGAACACAACTGCCGATTACAGTCTTCACATGTGTTATTATTACCCGGGGGTTTCGGTTGACTATAAAAGTATACAATTATAATATATATAATAAAGATGTAAAACGCAAGTGCACTACCAATGAGCAACAACACACCACGATGAATTAGGACCTCCAAAAGGGGAAAGAGATGTTTGGCATAAACACGGATTGATGTCGCCGATTAGAGACTTTGATGCTCCACAATAGCATGAAGATGTGACAATTGGCTGCGAATCGACACAAACAGTAGTCCTGCGAAGGGGAGGCCATTGTCCAGCTTGTTGGATCACAGTTACGACAGTATAAGAGGGTAGACCAAGGGGGGAAGAGACAGATGACTGATAGATGCTTGGAACAGCGTCGGGAACAACGTGGGCAATTGAAAGGGGTAGAGATTGAGCAATTTGAAGAGAAGAATCATGAGTTCTTGAAGCAGGAACAGTTGATGAAATTGACTTCCTGTCACTTCTCTTCCTAATTTTCTTTCTGAAATCACGACACAATAGAAACACAGAAACTAAAGAAATTCACAATTTATACGAGGTATAAACATGCAAACAATATTTACGACAGAAGCAATAACTATTGCTGCATAAAATATAATACATATATAACTCACTCGCTATCTGGAGGAGGACCGTTTTCAGCAATATACTGTTTGCATGTAGTATGGTGTCGTTTTAGACTGCGGAATGATGACACAGATTTTTTGCATGAATCGCACCTATCCAAAACAGTTATTAGAGCATTTTAAATTTAAAGTAACAAAGGGACTAACGTAAATTGTGCGGATGGTGTTCCAGTAGATGTAGAACTAGTTGATCCGCTACTTGAATGAGTTCTTGGTTCATCAACATCAAGGGATAGTGGCTGGAGACAAGCGTCTTCAAGACGACAAGAAATACTGTAAATAAAATAAAATAAAACTTTCAGAGAAAAACAAAGTTATATAAATCCACACCTGTTAGGATCGAGAGCTCCAAGTTGCTCGGCTGGCTCATTCATTTTATCCTGACTTGACACTGAATGAGGTGCAGAATAACTGCTACTTCTAGACCAATCCGCATAATGATGTTCTTCCGGAACCTAAATAATTTGGTTTAATAAATTACAAAAATTTTCGTATATGTTGATGTATGGTTGGAAAGAAAATTACACTTACAGCATTAGAAGAAAACAACTGATTCGGAAACGATGATGAACTTGTTAAATGAGGCGAAACAGTAGCAGTAACTGATCCACCAGAATTTGATCCATTTCTAGCCATACAGGTTTGACGATGTCGCTGAATAGTGTACCATCAAACTACACTATTAAACCCGAATTTCCTACGTAAAACATAACAGTAAACAAAAGTACCTGCAGATTTCTTGCACTAGTAACCGTCTTATGACAATCAGGACATGCATAAGCAACGCGAGGAGGTGTAGCAGGTAGAAGACCACTTCGTTGTTGAGCTTCCATTGCTAAACGTTGTTGCTTTGTCGCAGATAATATTTGTGACACGTTTCTGAAATTATAATATTAAATCCTTTCAAGAAACCAAGTTAATTATTAAAATACATTTATCACTACCTAGCAACTTCATCCTCTACCCTCTTAGGGTCAATAGCCTCCTTTTTCTGAGCGCTACGGGAAGAAGACCTTCGACTATTATGTGATGGTTTTAGAGGAGTGCTGTGAATAATCATGATATGTGAGAATATATAAAACACAATGCATAAAAGGGACTATGAATATGCACCAAAAAATATTGGTATTATTACCCGATCATGGCCCTAACAGGTGCATATTGACTGCAAGTACTTGGATCAGCAGTTTTCACTGGATAGGTAGGAACACTTCTAGCGGGATCAAAACCCCTAGAAAATAAGTTAAATGATAAAAAATAATAGCTTTGAAAATCGGTAAGCAATTGAAAGGCTATTAACTTACTTTGTATTAGTCACATTATGAGCCGTATCAGAGAGAGTTTCAAACTTCACAGTAGTATTCATCGATGCTAAACAATGTGATTAAAGTGTGCAAATTTTTGTATTATATTGATGAACATTTAAAGCCATAACAGCGAAAATCACGTACTGGGTCCATTCTGCGTATTTTCTACTTGTGTGTCGTGAGTAAATGAAACAGCGTGTATATCATACAATGACGACTGGCCTGAACACATTAAACACGAATTTTTGAGTAATACTTAGATTTAAATTTGATTTAAGAAATCTTTGCTTACCAGAATATTCGTCATAGACAATGGAACCACCCCCAAAACTCCGTGGATCTAGGTATCCTAAAGAAAAAGTTTTCATTATATGATAAACAGCACGTAAATTAAATTTGGTCTGGCTAAATATACGTTTTAAATAATAGATTGTTTATAATTAAAATTTTAGCCAAATATTAAGATATAACTATATAATGAAAGTCGAGATGAAATATTAAAAACTGAAATTAATCGAATGTAAAACTTTGAAATTACTAATCATACCGCCAATATCATGATGGGCCAACTCCATGCTCATAACATCGTGACCCGTAGGTTCTAAAAGAGCAGACGACAATGATCCACCGCAGTAGGCCGTACTAGCGCCAATAACGCCATCGTCCAGGGAGTGCTTCCTTGGCAGAGGAGGACCCTCCATTGATAGAGGGCCTACTGAAGACTCATCGACCTGAACGTGAACACCTATTAATTAATTAATAAGAGCTACCAAACTCAACTTTTACTTAGTTTAAATCAAGAGAACAGCAGAAAAGCAAAGTTACTTAAATTAGTGATCTCCAAGACTATATACTATATGAATCACAATTAAATATGTATAGTAGCAACGAAGCCTATCAAAACAATGAAGGAAATCAGCGTGAGATTCCTTGCTTGTAGATAAATCAAAGGGTAATTCTGGCAGTTAATTTAATGCACATAGATCAACACTCATGAGATGACCGATTGAACGCAACAACTATATTTACAATCTTCGCCGTATCCTTGGAAACGGAGTATGAAACCCACACTAAACAACTCGATTACTTTCGATTTTCACATAAAATAACAACGGAGAATATTAGTGACTCATCATTCTTCAACATTCAGTAATAACGAAAGTGATTAAGTAGTAGTACGTCTGACGAGCGTTAAATCAATGAATAAGCAGTCACTTGTGTTCTTGAAAGCATTGGAGACATGAGGTTTCTCGCAATAATTGCAAATATTCAATCAACAGCTGGAAATTAAAGCTATATAATTCTTATTTTCAAAATACCATTGGGAGAAAGAAGCGCAAGATCTATCAAAAACACCTATTATCATGTACCATCTGAATTTAGAATCGATTATATCAGAACAAATGAGAATCTACGCAAAAACAAAAGCTAATGTCCTTTTAAAAAAAACCGTCTTTCTTGCTTTTTAGGAATAATACAATATTGCTCTAGATCTAGCTAGCAACGACTTTAATTTCATGTTCGCTAACTATATCCACCACAGAAAAACATCTGTTAACTATTTACTAACATAAACCTAAGTTTATACGTAAACTAAGTGTTAATTTCTGTATAAAAAAAACTTAATTAATAGTTGATTTAATAAAAAAGATGTTAAAAATCCCAATTAATACTTTAAGACCATGAACAACTTGTCGGTAAAGAGATCTAAAAAGAAATAAATAAAACTAGCAAAAATCAAAACCTGACGAAATAGAAAAATAAAGTAAGCCAAAAAAAAATCAAAACGAAATATAAAATATCAAGAACATAATAAAATATGCACAACGGAAAAGTAGTCATAGAAAAGAAGGCCGAAAACAAGCAGGAATAGAAGTGGATTGGAACATAACAACGAACACGCAATTACAAAGGCGAGGCTGACAAAGAGAAAGAATGGGACGGGGAACTCACTCGAGTAGCACTTGAAAAAGGAACAAGAGCAACGATAGTCTTCACAGGAGGGTTGGTATCAGACGAACATTGAACCGAATCGTATCTGTAACATAAACCTTATAATATAGTGGTGAAGCTACATACGAACACTCAAACACGTAAATACAACGCCAATATGTACTATTAAGCGTACTTATATGCGAGTAATTTTTAACCGAATGTATGCTTAATAATCTCCTTATATAGGCTTTTTATTTCAAAGTAATGCAATCCATGAATTATTAAAGATTTTAAATTCACTCTAATATACCAGTAGTTTCAGTCTGTAACTAAAACATACTTTACCCTATTTTTCCCTTTGAAAATCGAAAAACTTATGAAATGGATGAGGTGACGACGAAATAAATAAATGGATCTTAAATAATAATTAATTAAGAAACATGGGAATGTAAATCAAACAGCTTGAAGGTAGATTATATGAATATATGCATCTCTAACAAACGTTTTCCAAGAGGAGGAGGAAATTGGAAATCAAAGATGCCTGCTGCGAAAATGAAATGAAACGCGCTGAAGCAGAATAAGAAAATCGAATACACAAGGGCGAAATATAAATATAGCAGGGTTTTGATGTTTATAGAATGGAGAGATAATTAAGATTTCAAAATTAGGCAAGTAATATCATCATTTTTATGGGTGAACATATAATATATAGGCAGGAAGTTATTTTGACCTTTAAACAAGTCAAACGTCACAAGCATAAAAACACCTAAGTACATGAATAATGAGTCGATACATATATTTTTAGCAAAGTGCAAATTTTGAATAATTTTACTGAAAATAACAAATCCAATAAGTGAAATGAACAGTATATAGTGTTTACCAATCACAAAATATATTTTTCCTCCACGTAATTTCAATTTGATATGCTTCAACTGAATTAGCTTCCGCTTCCATAAGTAATCTGATTACAAACAGCGCTCAGAAGTTGCGAGAGAAGCGGCATAGGGAATTAGAACAGAGCCATCTGGTTAGTTCGTGTGAATAATCCGCCAGCCAGCAGCGAGCATTGCGTCTCTCGAGGATAATAAGCTATAACCACGCAGAATCTGTTGATACTTAATATGAAGATAAAGGACTACAAATAAATGGAAGCTAGTTAAAATAACAATTAGAAATCTTCAAGTGACTATAACATGCTGGATTTTAGATTAGCCTCGAAAGGCTCTTCTCACTGTTCGCTCGCAGCGCTCTCAATTGGCCTTATTTGATGCCGGCTCGACATGATATTAGACGGCGATTAGACTAGCAATTGCACGACTGAATCCACTATTTCAAATGCAAAACAGCAACACCTATAATCTACAAACAAGTGAAAATAAATATTGAAAAAATAGACCTTTCTTCCTACCCGATTATAAAGAAAATATAATAGGAAAGCGTTTCCGCTAAACAAACACTTCTAAACTTTTAAGAAAGCTTAGTCACCAAAGTACGATAACGATAACTAGTCATATTAGTATGATCACTTATTGACAACTAATTCTATAGAAAAATAGTTATTAGAATTGTAAGAAAAATGAATTCTTAAACCATTATTAGGTAACAGAAGTCGAGGTGATGAGCAATAAAACTTACTTCATTTTGAAAGAAAAAGAACAATCGCATACTTAGAAAGTATACATTCGAATAAACAATAGCAAGTTCATACAAACTAGACAATCTAAAGATATAAATGTCAGAAAATTTTCAATACTTTTGATAAATCCAGCACACAATAGGTAGTCCATTTTATCCCAAACTAATAAAATTATTAAACGGAGAAACAAACCTAATACTAAATATTTCTTTTTAAATTAGTGAACCTCATTTATTGATTACAGATGTTTTTCATACAGTCTCATTACATTAAAATATAATTTAAAAAAAGACTTCAAATAACAACTCGCTGTCCTTCTTTTATATCCATGTGATGTTGTGTTCAAACAACTATACACGATTTGCCACTTAGGCTCCTGAGAACAACATGTGAAAAAGATGCCAAGTATAACAGCTTAACGTAATGGAATATTTCAGCTACATGTTGAACAACAATCAGTTTTATAAATGGCAAGTAAAACAGTCAGTATTAAAAATCAATAGTGATACTATTTTGCCAACAAAATTATAGGATTCGATGCGCAGTGTTTCCCCACCAAAAAAACCACACAAGTGGCCGATTCGAGGTCGTTTATCGCATGTGAGCGAAAGAGATAGAAAGACAGAAAAAATTCAAACATCGAAGAGAAATTGAGCTAGACCATTTTACATATAAATAAGATTCCAAAGTACGACACCCTATATAAAATTCATAAGATAATAATATGAATGTGGTACAAAATAGAATATAACAATAATAAGGAAAATCGATAGATGTGGGAATGAATTTGAATTAAATGCATCAACAATTATCTTTCCGCTCTCATTTTCATGCCTTCCTTAATCCCATTCACTCAACCAATGATCCTAGCTCTCGAATAAATACACTGTTCTTGGAATTGGCAAACTAATGTATGAATATGATTCAGCCGGTAAAATAAGAAACCCTACAATTTAATACTAGTCAGAAAATCATAATAATTTGAATTCTGCTTAATCCAGTTCCTCATATTTGCTCAGAAACACTACACTTTATCAGTACGAATAGGAATTTACGAATTAGCATAGCATGTGCCATACATATTAACAACCATATTATAAAGTCATAAACATTCAAGATCATAAATTAGTAAAATGGATAGTAAAAAAATTGTGATTATAATACTTAGGTGGAAAAAATTATAGTGATTTTAGGATTGGCGAGGAAAACTTTTATTTCCGATACTAAAAGTCATAAGTGATAATTAGATACATGTTCCTTTACAAAAAGCGGATCTGTCAAGTAATGTTAGTATATTTTCGAATAATATCAAACAAGATATTTTTTGCTAAGAAACTTACCATAGCAATACTTTAAAACGTTATTTAATTAATTAAAGTAGTACAGAATACAATGTTGCCTATAGTAACACTATTTAACTTGAGCGCACAAATTCAAAAAATTCAATGAACCATGATGGCAACATTTCATTGATATTGACTGGACAAACACTTGTACGACAGCAAACATAACTGGCAAGCTGCCAATAAGTCAGCCAATGCTGTCAGCCATCCATATCAAACATTGATGGAAATCTGTCATGTTGCATAGAAAAATAGAATTAATATAAAAGATGTAGTAAATGTGAGTTCAGTATGGGATCTCATAAATTCTGTTATGACAAAATAAATCACTTAATATAAAATATCCTACATTTTATTTAACACTCCTTAATCTAAAATTCTATTCCATATAATTTGCTATCACATGGTATTGCGTATATGACATCAATTTGGCTTAACGGAACTTGAGATTTTATAATACCATGAAGGTACCTTTTAATAAAATAGTTAGGGCTTCATAAAAAATGAATGGTAATCAAACAATGTTTAACTCCGCAACCACAGAATTTTATCAGAAAGATAGTGCAGAATGATTAAAGAACTATTCCAGAAATCCATAATGTATTGTTCTGCTGCCAATCAGCAACTGTCAATAATGAGGGAGAGGAAAACAGCTGACGGCTAAGAAACCGAGACAAGACATTAAAAAACAAATGATGGATTTTCTAATAAGTAGTATAATAAGAACGGAATCATAGTAGATGTGTTATAGTATCCGATTAAAGGTTATAACAAGCGAGAAATGAAAAACGTGAACGGTGAATACAACATACATTATGATTCAAACAAAAAAGGAACGGCAGAACATGCCATGAGAAATCGTTGTTGCGATCTTATTAGTGGGTCAAAATCGGCACTGAATAATTTGTGTTTTCGCAGGGACAAGTAATATGTACATATTTCTAGCCCAGGGAAATATTTACCGCCTTGGTTATTTGTGGCGAAAAGAATAATCGACTGACGTTGGTTGTGAAGGGAACGTGAAAAAGTAACAGAAAAGTGATGATTTATAAATGACAAAAGTACTTATCTGTAGAAAGTATCTACTTATCATATTCTGTATTATTTAACTTACTCATTATTTCTACTGATATATTACTTCCCATTTTCCCAATAAAATTGTTCCAAATATCGTTAAATTAAACATTTACGAAGCAAGGAACCAAATGCTTCTTAGGTACCGTTATAGGAATACATGCATATAAGGCATTATCAATATACTAAACCAAACTAATTAATTAATTTCAAGTATAGAAAAAGCAACCAAATAGGGCTGAAATCGATAGACTAGCAGGCTGAGAGCTTACGCAAAACGCAATTACTTAGCAGAGCAGCTGAAGCATGTGGGAACGTCATATCGATTCGGACAGAATAGACGAGATAAGCAAGCAGATAAGACATATTAGGGATATTCAAAATATGAAAAGTTGACGATAAGACAATTAATTTTAGAACTGCTAAAATGACAAAATATATTTACAATTTTGGATTCTCTATGCATGTGAAGTTAAACATCCATCTAGACTTCTAACTGGTGTTCCATAAAAATAGACTACTATGATTATGAACGGTAAAAAACACTTTTCTAATCAGAACATTTAAAGAATTTAAAGAAAGTATTTTTTAGAAGAACAATAATTAATTTTTAAAAAAAGAATGTCCTATTTGAAAGTGTTCGTTTTTGACGAATCATACAAACTCTAATCTACGTAATTTATATTCAAACCTTAATGTCTTTATTCACAGTCCCGGATGCTAGCTAGATACTGAAAAAGCGAGTGAATACGTTTCCGTCCGCTGAATTAGATCCTAATGTAAACATGAAAAATGAAAGAGGGCGATAACAAAATACATATATATATATGTGTGTGGAAATTGAACGCCTAGCGCAAAGCACATCTATTTACATTTTCGCATTATATTTATGCCTCAGAATAATGTATTCTATACATACCAAGGAATACTACGAGAAGAATGATGTAATAATGAACATTAGCGGAAATAAAATATAATAACACTTACGCAAAAGACAAAGTACAGCACGCTATCGATTAGAATGGAATATATTACCCACAAAGTGTTAGACAAACATGTGCAGATTATGGCACGTCCAATCACCTGTTCTCACAATAATACCACGTTCCCATCACCATAAATTGCAGTAACGGGAACAACAAAAAGTAAAGCGTATTTGACATGAAAAAATCCAGGAAAATAAACTACAAAATGCAATTGCATTAATAAAAATAAAAATAATTACTATACCTGTTTCCTGTATTACAGTATAGCTGCCGCCTGGCTACGTGAGATTTGGTGATATGAAAAGAAGAATGACTCCATGATTTTAAATAATCTAGTCGAGGACCCACACGAAAACTAGAAAGAGCACATTATAATTTTGGTTAATCTGTTCGTAACTCTAATAACACAAATAGAACACTTTGCCGCTCTTTGTTAGAAAGTATTTATATATATAATGGCAATAGTAAAGCTATATCAGTTTATCAAAAGTTTAAATAATAGCATGTCTATCTGAACAACTTACTAGCATTTAAAAAATCAGCCAACTTAAAGCATATGAACTATAAAAAAATAAAAAGAACGTTATGAAGAATATTATAGATCGAAAGTTAGTAATATAAGTGTTGACCATTGTTCAGCGGCTACGACGTTATCGGCAAGACTTTTAGAAGCTATTATTGTATTTGACAACATTTCTTATGAATGGAAAGTGGTCACTGATTATCATTGAAAATAAACCTGAAAATCAAATATTGATCTCACTATGCAATAAATATATTTTTATAAATTCCTATACTTTGAATATAATAAGTAACAAGCATTCAAATTATAAGCAGAAAACATACAATCCAACTATGGTAAACAACAATTGTTCACACAATAATGATTCAGAAAGAAATAAATTCCTTTAAAAATTCATAGACTAAATTTACTTACGCCCAGATAGATTGTACTATATTGAAATAGCAAACAAATATTACTACTTTATAACTGTAACTTCGGGAACATAACAAATGTGTACTTTAAAAAAAATTCTCTAAAAATGTAAATTTAGTACCGGTATATCCCAAATTTCAAATTGCATGGTTACTGTACAAATGTAAATCTGTGGCAACAAATATGTGGACATGATTTTCTTAGAAGAATAAAATTAATTTGTAATTAAAAGTCCTTCTTACTGGTATATTTACTTAGAAATTCGGATTTTAATAATATGGGCTTGCAGGTCTTAAAAAATATATTAAATATTTACGTATATTTGCCATTGCCCCCATGGCATTGAGTATCCTGAACTGTTTGAAAAGTGGTGAAGACTTACCTAGAGAAGTTGTAAACTACATGTATGAAACTGGAGGATTCCTGGTTTGTCATTATCTATTTTCTTGGTATATGTGTAACATGAATTAAGTAATTGTAACATGTTTTAGATATTGAAGGACTTTCCTGAAGGTCATGAGTTTGGAATCGATTACAAATCATGGAACGTTGGACCAAAGTTTATGGGAATTAAAATGATTCCTCCAGGAGTTCATTTCATTTACTGTAGTATGAATAAAGCTCCTCGTTTAGGTGGGATCTTAATGATTATTTGTTCTATCTCCTATCTTTGAGCTATTGCAACTATTATGAAACTGGATACTTACATGTATACCTAAGTATATATATATCATATCGTTAGTTTTTGTAGGATTTTTTCATGATTTTAAATCACGTGAGGTTGTAGTGAAGAAATGGGACAGGAAAAAAGAGGATATAAGTGATGAAGAAATTAGCCATGATGAGGTGAGGGTTTATAATTCTTTGTCTGATAAATATTATTATTATTATTATTATTATTATATATGCATATATGGCCTATTTAATATATGCTTGATATTAGTGGTCAGTAAAATATATGACTTTATCAACATTTATGATTTTATTGATGTCTAATCCCGTTTGTTTGCTACATGTTCTTGCTAATTTCTCTAATAGTACGAGTATCTTGTAATTGAATTTAGCAGTTCCAATAATTTATTTTGATGCTATACAGTAGTTGCTATCCGACTTATATTTCTGCTAGTAATATTGAAATATTCCATAAGTCTTTAAAAACCAATTATTATTGATTCGATATATAAAAGCTACCAAAGAAAAATTTACTTTTAGTTAATTCGTTATCAGTCAAATCTAAAGAATATGGATTCAATGTTGGGCCCATATCCTTATGAGAATTATCGAAGTTGGTATGCACTCACTGATTTTATAAATGGAGATTCTCTAAACAGGTCTTAATTCATTCTAGAATTAATGTTTTTTTTAAATGTCAAATGGCTTTTTTCTATCACTTTTCCATATTTATTTATGATCTAAGGGGAACTCTATGATTTAAGTATTTTTATTTGGTATTTTCAGATTAAATCCATTAAAAGGTAGGATATCAGCACAAGCTGAACTGGTTAGCCTGGAAACACAACTTATGGAGGATCAAGAGGTTATGTGTTATTTTTTAATATTTTACAATTTTCAACAATGATTATAAATATTTATTATTTCATAGTTACGTTTATATTTGTTTTACTTTTGGAAGTTACTATTTTGGGTAACTTTTCTAATCACTAGAAATGCCAAATATCTTTTTGCTTATCTAGATTTATTATATATATTTTTATCCAACGAATTAAATTGAAAAAAATGGTTAGGGTTGTATTGTGATCATAACTTCTAAGTGAACAATGGTTCTTATTAAATATCCTATAGTAATAACGTAGAATAGAATTTAACAGGACGTTACATATTTATAGTGGATTATTCTATAAAATTTGTAATTGATGGATACTATAGCGTAAATAATATAATGTAATCATATCTTTATACTAATTCATTTTTAATTGGACATATGTCAAATGTTTCAGTTAAATGCCGGTGTGGGTTGCAGTAATAGTGTTGATCGCGATCACCCGAAGAGAACCCGGTTTGTGGATCACAATGGCTTACCTATTATGCGAATCAGAGAAGGATATGAAATTCGATTTCAGTCTATTCCTCAACTTACGGTTAGTATTAATCGATTTAATTATATAATTTTTTTTCTTGTTATGTCTAACTTTGTTTCAGATTAATTCAAATCGTAGTGGTATTGATTATTCTGATAGATTGGATAAATTAATTTCACAGTTGGGTGGTGATTGGAAGCAATTACTAGCAGAGGTCCAGTTCGCATTCGCTTGTTTCCTTATTGGACAAGTTAGTATTTGCTTCCTTAAATTTCCTGCAATTTTGGTTAAGGACTTTTGTATCTGATATCTCATGCATATTTTCACTAAGTGCAAATTAAGCATATTATAGGTGTTTGAAGGTTTTGAACAATGGAAAAGGCTTATTCATCTTCTGTGTTGTTGTCCTTCCTCGTTCACCATAAAAGCAGATTTCTTCATTGCTTTTATTAGGGTATATTACTAAATAAATATATTCCAACAGTTTAGATTGATTTGGAGTTAATATTTTCTATATAATGTATTCACAATTTCCTAAACTAATATAAATAGTTAAAAACTGCTTTTACTTTAGGTGTTGTTCTTCCAATTGAAAGAATGTCCCTCTGATTTTTTCGTTGACATAGTATCACGTGATAATTTTCTAACCACTACTTTATCTATGCTGTTCGCCAACATTCGTGGTCGGTTATTTTAACATTCATTGTTCTTGTAAGTTTTTATATCTGTACTCGTTATCATTATAATTCTCATTTTCCAATTATATACTCATTGCAGTTAAGCCATTTGTTAAGCAAATTATTGCATGTTTTTGGAATTTAAAGCATTTATATTTCATCAGATGCTGAAGCCGTTTCCGCTGATTTGAAGAAAAAGTCATTGCAGTTTAAGAATTACTTAACGAAACAGTTCAAGTGGGATTTCGAATGCGACTAACTTATATTTCTTCATTGTCATTTAATTAGTTACTTGTGGAACAAGAATGCACCACAATTTTTTATCATTAGTTTTGTCGTTATTTATACCAGTGACGTAATTAATAATTACATATTTTTGTGTATAAATTGTTATTGGTTTGCTTCACCAAGCTTCAAATGAAGTGTAGATACTGAATGTCTGCTACAATAATATCGAATATAAAGTCATGGCACGAAATTGGAGATGGTTCTAAGACATAAATTATGACTAAATACATGACTGCAAACAACAATATAAGGGCGAGAGCTAAAACCCTATCAGGTATGAAGTGAAAGTAGACTTTTAATAGCACGGTGTCACTACGCTGCCCACTGTACAAGATTCTGTCATATAACAAATAAACTATTTTCAAACCTATCTCATTTTCTAGGTGGATAAGATATCATTCTGATTTAGTTTGTGCAGATTCAGCCGGGCTGTGTACGGAGGCAATATGTAAAATAAGAGAATGCTGAGAAACAGAAGCGAAAGGGCAAAGTGAACATTTAATCCTGCGAGAGAACAGGTCGTCAGAGTGGGCAAATTGTTTGTGGCGTGAAAGTAGGGATGCCGTCTTCCCTCTGAAATCTTTATTTCACTATGTTCCTACAATAGTTGTTGGGTACGTCAATGATTACTATTGAGAGTCTAATATTTTCATTACACTTAGTTGCGAATGTCTAGTTGTTTCAGAAAAAGAACTAGATTTCTGTAAAAGTAAACATGCGAAAAGAACGTGTTCGCAGTAAAGTGATTGATCACTACCGATGGCTGGTTATTGTGTACCGTATCTCTTAGATGCATCATAAAGGAAATACCTACCTATAGATGCACTGGTCACAATTAAACACCTCAGTCGCCTTTTCTTTTTTCTCTGGGACATGTCTAGCTATATGTTTTTCTAGCATTGCTGGACTCTTCGAAACATGGCGACAAAACGGGCATTTTCGGGATCCTATTGGACACAAAATTAATGAAGGGGAAGGTTTTTTGTTTATATTACTATAACCGTTATAAAAAAAATCTTTAGAAGAACTCGATCGTGGTTATAAATCAATTGAAAATTACCAAGGTCGATGCTCTCGGGAAGTGGGATGTGGTGCCTGTAGTACTTATGGAAATGGATGTAGCGTGCTTCTCTCGTTGAGAACTGACACCCTGCTTCGTCGCACCTAAACTAGGAATTTACTTTTTAAATTCTAGTTTGGGTCTTGTAAACAACAATGTAATTCGATCTCTATTATTGAATTACCGTATTGGTGGATTTCTGTGATAGATGGTGACATGGTATGAGACAGAATTGTATCGTCCGTATATCTTTCGGCATACGGTACACATAAATCCATTTTCCACTTTCTCGATATACTTTTTATTTCGACACCATCCTATAAAACACCAACTGAAATTTTTGGAAGGGTGATGAAACGATATTATGAAATAACTTAAGCGAAGTTAGCATAGGTGGTATTCAAATAGGAAAGTGGAGCTACTGTAAATTACTTTTCACTGGCAATAAAACCCTAAAGACTGAAAAACTTATATCTCACATCTTAAATAATTAACAGTATGAATAAGTGTAGGTACCTTCTTTATCGTCACTGGGTACTATTTTTTCACTGTCAGCAGGTGTATTTGTTCGCGGAGATGATCCATCACTTCTTCCATCGCTTAGTCCTCTTAACATTTAACAGATTACTATACTACAATGTGTATAACAATATATTCTAATTGTGCACTTACGCCAACGTTTTAAATTTTGATATATGTGTCCATATGCTATCCATTCACCTGCTTCCACTTTCTTCAGCGGGTGGTGTGGGCGGAGTCTGGAAGAGGGCGGGGCATGCTAGTCCCGAAGCGAACATATTTGGAAACATGCCAGGTTGTATATAGAGGGCTAATAATGCTTGTAGGTATGTCTGCCCTGAAATAGTTAATTGTGGGTGGGAACAGTAACCAAAGGTTTATCCTACTTTAACCGTCTCTATTAATGTCACTTTACATGGAGTGCTTCCTGTCATCACAGGCGTTTTCTGTTGTTGGATGAGAACTGTCAAGGGATTGATCTCCAAGCTAGTTGCTAATACTTTACTTTCTATTGTTGGCACTTGACAAGCTCGAGCCACTGCTAACACCTAAAGTGGCATACTAATTCTTAGCTCTTTTATTTCTCTCTTTCTTATAATTTTTCCCAACCTCCGAGGGTTCTGCTAGTGTGTAGTTGAGTTCTCCGGTGTAAAGTGAATTGAGCATAACCTTGAATGCGTTTACTGCATTTGGAATCATTCTCAAATCGATATCAATCGATGAGACAGTGCCTTCAAAATGAACAGCCAATAGCCGACGGAAGCGTGTAGAAGCGGATGAAAGTACGAGCCGATGAGCGAGCACACGCTCCTCTCAAAAATATAGTGTTTAGATTTCCTGCATATAATATTTTTAACAGTAGTATGCCACTTAATATGGTTTTACAACATAGATTTATTACAACTTTACCTAAGTTACAAAAAAAGTGAAAGACAAGAAAACTATTCGTACAAAGAGGCAAAGAATATTTCCGAACATCAAAAAATTGTTTGCCTAACTATGTCTTTTTATTCCTATAGAATTCTTTTATTATATTAAACTTCAACTAACCAATGTCTTTACCTTCCTTTATACTGCGTATATTGACACAGACGTCAAACTCGAATTTGAACCCGTAGTTATTGATTAGAAAGTCCGTCTGGAGGGACATCTAAAATAGGAATCTTGATATTGAAATTAAAATTGTCTACATGTTTACACACTTATTATATTCCTCTTATATATGAAGTGGTAAAAAAACTATATGGAAGAAAAGAAGAACATGCGTTGAATGTAGAAAGCAGATATAGTCGAGTACGGCGGCTAGACACGGTGATAGACGGATTCGTGGAAAGGTCAGCACAAAAACGATACGAACAGTTTGATCAGTAGGCATAGTGTGGATCGAATTATTCGGATACGAGATTCTCAAGAAAGAAATAAAAAGAGGAAAGAACGATATGGATTAAATGAATGGCGATCTATATAGAAAACACCAAAGAGTTTATAAAAATCGTGTTGAAATGAAATAGGAATAAAAAATGTAATAGTAAATAGATTTTTAGCTGTAAATTCTTAAGAATAAATTATAATATATAATATAAATCATATTTAAAGGTCAGAAACTATAAAATCCATATGAAAAAATTTGAAGAAGTGTTGAAAAAACGTCGGAACAATCAACTGATTTGTTCTGCAATGAAGCCTTGCTGCTGGAATGAACTGTGTTAACTATATTTGCCATAAGAAGAACAGGTTACTGTGGGTTGGAAACAACTCGAGACGCGCGTAGTAGATGAAAACAATTGAAATGGGTAAAACAAGCTAGGCGACAAGAGAAGAGCGGTCAGAGAATGGCAGATGATAGCAGATTATAAACATTGGATATCAACGATAAAATAAGAAAACAATCTAGCTATATTCATGCATGCTTCATTTGTAGATGAAAAGTTAACGATATTGGCGATAGATCCACTTCATTTCAGCAACGAACTACCGTAATACCATCTACACCATATTTATTCTCATACGCGGTTTCAAAAAGACACTAATGGTAGAGAGAATGCATAATGGATGAAGAGGACACCGATGGGAATCTATATATTATAATTTAATTTTTGTAAATTCTATATGTATATTGTAATTTATGACCACATAGGTGAAATTTATTGAAGAATTATTCCGATCAGATTTTTTTTGCTCACTTTGGTTAATCCAATTATGCACTGATTTGTAAAAAAATTATTTGGAACAGAAAAAATTGAGATGAAAAGAATACAATAGCATTGAAGCAGAGCTAAAGGAATATAAATAATACGGTGATAGAAGGGGAAGCCGCTACCCCGCCTATGGCCCTTACCTGTGCCCTTTGACTGACCATCGCCCTTTGTGAAAGGAACAATCGCCAGTGACTAAGCAGTCGTACCAGTACCATGCATACACACAATGAGGATGGCATTCGTTCGAATTATAACTCCTTCCAAAAGACGAAGAGAAGTAAAGACAAGAAGGTAAAAGAAGTTAACCGAGAAATGATTAATAAAAAGATACAGTTTGAAAGATATGGATAATGTTTAGCAAAAGTGAAAGTAGACAGCCTCACATAGCCGTTTTGCTTATTTTTTTTACTGTTGTTTCAGTTCATTGTTTACATGAAACATAACTGCTACTTGTATATGCTACGAAAAGGATTCACTAGTTTTGCCAAAAGTAGAGATGTGGATCTAGCCGTGACATTAATGTAATACACAGTGAAGCGTACAGTGTCTATAATTTTGACGTTTAAACTTAATTCCTCAACCCACACGTACCCATGAAGAGTGTTAGTGGAGCAGTTAACATTGTGAGATTGCAACTCTTTCTGACTGGTTTCCGAACTGGTTCTGTCTGCATAAACCCGTTCTGATAAGCAGCATAGACAAGTTGATTCATTCCTGCAATGAACGGGAATGAACAAAACATTAAAATGAATGTGGGCTTATTGAAACTAAGTTCGTTTAAATTATAGGTGATCGTTCGTGGGGGAATTTTTACTTAATGCTGACTGGTTTTTTGAGTGAGAGACACCTTTGTATATCGAACTATTCCCGCGATAAAAGTGATGAGCGGTACATCAGAGAGCAAATAATAAAGAGAGAGAACGATACAGGAGATGTCGACGAGGGAGAAGAGATTAAAATAATAATAATGAAATATGAATATGTAGTGTAAATTGTGAAATGAGGAATAGATGAGAATAAGTTAAGAAGTAGAAAATCAACAAAACTAGCAGCAATAAAATTCTTTATTCCACTTGCTATTAGAGATGATTATTATTATTTATTTATTTCATGTAAAATAAATGCTTCCATACATCTAATTTCACGAAAAAAAAACGGTAATAAATGAAATGAGAAAACAGATGAAGTATTTGGCCACATTGCACTTTGCTTCCAGTGAAAGCTGCCAAAATGTAGAAAATAAAAAAACGTAGTAAATTAATCTAAGAAACAAGACCTGACCAAACGATTATAAAACCTACTTTCTATCTAATAAAGAGAAATATCTAGTGCTATTTCTTATGCTTGCCCAAAATGTCCTAATAGCAAAATACCATCCACCGGTTTTGTAAATTATAATACATATTTCATTGTTAATAATTGATGTTTAAATATTTACAAGATGAAATTCGTGTTTCAAAATGTGTTAGACTGAGTTATGTGATTTACTCCAAGGACAAAGTTTACTCGCAGGCCAACTTCCCATGGAAGCTCGTCATGGCAATGCCGAAAGCCTGCAGAGCACTTAGTGGATAACGAAAATCCATGGTGAAGTGGTCGTCAGTAGTTCGGCCGAATTGCATAACGATATAGTCCGCTAAACACTATACAGAGTAGAAGAAAATAGACAGGAACAAGAGGTTAAAGCAATCAGAAAGTGGCTATAAAAAGACATTACTAGGAAGTATTTTGGATAAAGAAGAAATTTTTGAGTAGAAGATGAATATATGTCATAAATGTAATGAATTCAACTCACGATCATGATCGTGGACGATTTGGAAATTTTTTACAGATGCTTGTGTGACTCTACCGTGAAAATTTAGTACATACGACTGAGAATCTGAAATTGTTGATAATGTGCTTGGATTCTTCCAACTATCACTTGAACTTTTTCCTCTCAGTTTTTTTTACTAGCCTTCATTCCATACAGGACTTTTATTCTGCATAACTATGATGTCATCAGTTCTTCTTTGCTTATATCTCTCAAGTAAAGTATCACGATCCTAAAAATTAAGCAGCAAATATCATTCGCCGACCATAAACACATTGTTGAGATCTGGATATTATGAAAAATAATATAAAGTGCAGTGATATGACAAAGATCTAGATAAATTCTTACAGTAACGGGTCGGATTGATTTTCTTTCATACGTGTTGATATCGTAAATACCTGGGATGAGAACATGCATTTTGCGAGGACCTTTGAATCCCAAAACATTAGTATCCTGAAAAAAAGGAAGACAGAAAGATATAAGATTTATATGCAGTAGTTGCCAAAAAGTAGAATACTAGAAAAGGGAAGAATATAGACATTTACTCACATACATGACGGCAGCGAGCTCCTGCCGAATATCCGTAGTCATTGGGGTCTTTTTCGGATTGGAACCACAGTCATACAAGGTAAACATGGTACCCAATGCGTTTGATCTATTAAGACATTCAAATTGTTAATAAAATATATTTTCTGCATTATAATTCTAATTAAGTTAAGTGCAAGTCGAATGAAGTAACATAATATTAATAGCCACTAGGTGGAGATATTTATGCAACACTTTAAAATCTTATGTGAATAGGAAAATTTATATAGTTTATGTAAAAGTATACTCACCTAACTTTCCCCACAAATGACACGCCCACTCGAGACAAATCAGTTGGATCAATTGAGATCAAGTAATTAGCAGTAGTACTCTTTTTACGTTTGCGAGCAGCCAGCAAAAACACCTGTTTTTAAATTATATTATTTCTCTAAATAACTTTCGTTTCACTAGTTGTGCGTCTTTTGTATCTATCTGTCCATCTTACCTTCTTCTTCTCATCCTTCTCCAAGTGGAGGTAGTATGTAGGATACATCCCCTTATCCATTCCTCTTTTATCTCGTGTGATTGAGCACTTATATATTACGTTTCTCTTAGCAGGAGCTAGCACAAATCTGTGGTAGATATTAGTGATTTAAGATATGACTGAAATAATAGATTAAAAACTAGAAAAAAAACTATAAACAATTTACTAGTATTCTAATGAAAAGAAATAAATTTAAAAAATAGATTAAAATGTAACGATTAATTAAAGTTTATTATCCTAATATCCATGCCTCGGTAGTGGAATTTCAAATTAACATACGCCGTAAAATAAGCATAAAATACTTGTTCTTATCAATTTTTTCTTAAATGAGAGCTACAATAAGAACCAAACACTTGCCGTTCTAAGTTGGCGGTTATACCATCGTAATCTGGCTGTTCTTCTGCAGGCAATGTATGTTCTTCTATGTCTTCTTGTTTCCAAGGATCAACTGCTATAATATTTAGAATAATATTTATATCGTTCAAGGTTTTACGAAAGAAAGCTTTGTTACTTAGTATACCTTCAAATAGTTTTGCTCGATTGTTTATATGAAGTTTCATTTACTGACTTAACGACAAAAGTTTAGTGAAATTAGCAGTAAAACCTCAAACTTAATACTTTCATTGATAATATTTACTAGTAGTAGCACATATTTCGCTAGAGGAAATACTCGTTAAGATTTCTCTTCTTCCAAAAAAATTACAAGACAAAGAGGTAGTCGTTCACTACAATTTACCCATAGTATCATTAAAGCTGCAAATACCGTACTATTAACGCTGTATCACTTCTATAAATATATAAATTAATTCCAATTGATCTTATCTCGGAAGAGATTTTGTTATAACGCAAAGAAACAAAACTTGTTTGTTGCAATTTTGTGGTGCAATCGCTTTCTCATGTAGCAGACCATCTGATAGAACCCAGATCTGTTCGCTGATAATTTTTGAACTTCTAAATAGTACTTATGTGATGAAATCACTTAAAGTAAAGAAAATACGTTTCTACCGTCTCAAATAATTTCGTTACACAGCTAAATTTCAAACTTTAGCTACTCTCGGAATTTGTTTATTAGATAAAATCTTAGCCATAGCTATCCTTTCTCTCTCTAATCAGGGAATAATGTTTAAGAATTTAGTGGTCATAAATATCGTAAATCATTAAAGTCAATATATACCTAGTCTCATCATAAAATAGTCTATTAAATACTGTAAAATACGAAACAAAAGGAATATTCCTCTATTTTGAAGTCTTTTTTTTGTTAAGGATGAATATAACTAAGAAATCACTTTTCAGATAACTTATTTAAACTAAATATATACCCTTTATGAATCTACGTCAGGTTTTCTAGTGACCAGTGTGTAAAAACGGAAGTATAGATTCTACACCCATCTACTAGTAACTTCTGTCATTTCTTCAGCGGTAATTTTTTCTCAGCCTATTTGATATACAGTACAGTATTATTACTGATAATACTTCCTCCAACAATTTTTAGTCTCAGCTAGCTTAGTTTCAATTAAAAGGCGTAAATTTCATATCGAGTACGTGGACGATATTTGTTTAATAGTTGTCGAGACTAAAGTAAACTTTTGTTTATTCATAATTATTTAAATTAATAATATAATCATGCATTAATAAAAGTTGCATAATTATGTTTCAAAAAAATATTAAAGTATTAGAGTGATTAATTATATGGCTTATCCTTACCAAGAAGTTCGTCCTCATCACTGGGCACACAAGACGATAAATCAGCACGTTCCATTCTCTCAGATAGTTCCTTTCCTGTCGCATCATCTCCACTACTAAACATGTACGAGCAAAGCCTTATAATATCTAATTGCGTCAAATTTAAAATGTTACTCATCTGACGATACACACTTGGTGTAATATTGAGAAAAACCAGAACACGAAATTTCTCACTTAGGTTCCGGTGTCGGTGTTGTGGGTGTCAGACCCTTCACTGTAATTACTGTTGGAGTGGTTGAGTCAGGATCGCCAAATGCAAGTGGACCATCGTAACATGCCGAAGGGTAGGTAGCGAAACTAGAATGATAGCTCTAACCGGTTCGTACTTTTCTTCTGTCTAATACTATTTATTAATATAAAATGAAGATGTACTATTAGACATAGACAGTAATTTAAGTAAAATTAGTTTTAAATGGTCCGAATACGGCTGAAGATGCAAACCATAATACTGAAAACAAAAAAGCCATTCATATCTTGTGCTCCAGAGCGTCACTTCCATCAACACTTACAGATTAACATTATATGAGTAATTCTCTACGACTTAACTATTCAAAATCACAATACGAATACGTCTAGTGTATTTGTAAACCCACATTAACACACAATATGTGGAGTGCACTCAGCTTTTTTTAAAACGCATAATTTTACTATGAATGTGGCATTTCTTCTATATTAGCGCTATAATCAGCCACATCTCGGTGAACTAGAAAGTTTAATATAGCAATCTGACGGCCTATACTTGGACAAATTTGTTAAGGTGTTTATCAGCAATATATTAATGTCCAATTACCAGTTCCCCAGAAAAGAGAGCTTCATTACTGTTTGAACTTTTAAATAGCGTTTAAAATTTCCGATGGGATTTTAGACTTTCTACTCTATCCTACTTATCACTCATTAATCATAATTTTCATAAAACTTTTCTTATTAAAATAAAGTATAGTGAAAAAAAAACCGATTGATTTAACGAATAATATATAAAAGTAGATTTTCTAAAGCATAGCGCTGTAAAATTTTTCATGGTACTTGCTCTTTCCTAATTATTTAGTAGACGTTACTTCGAGGAGAATAATAATTTTACCTCACAGGATCGCTGGAAGGGTATGGCGGTCGGCCAGTCATCGTTGGAACTAGATTGCATCTGATTCCAGCTGATGCCATTCGTTTTTGCTTCTGCTTTTCTTCCAGAATCTTGCGCTAAACACAGATACAGATACAACAATAAATATTAAAAGAGTATAAAATAATAGCTGCCAACCTGCCTATGCAAATTCTGAGCAACCCAATCTGCATTCGCGTCGCTCATACCTAAATGCCAATATCAAAGAGCAAACAAAGACAAAAAAAACAAGCAGTTTAATAGTAAAGAATATTATATACGATGATATCAGCAAGTGAGTGATAAAAAGGAAGCAGTTGCCTAGCAACGTACCTATAAGGACGAATTCTGTTCAAACATGAATAGTTAGAAAATAATAATGAAGGTTTTATAGATAATGACTATTCATAAAACTAAAGCAAGAAAGGGGAAACGAAGATGAGAAAATATGTTCTTTTATTTCGCTATATTTAACCGCTGTGGAATCAATTGATAGAAAGTCGGACAGCATTTAGAATCCTCGCAGGAGAACATTCGTAGGAAGAGGCACACAACAGCAGTAGTAGACATGAAAGAAAAAAAATCTGAAATAGTTCATAAACAATAAATAGTGTTGATTTTATCCAAATGTGAGTAAAGACGTGGATACAGGCCCAAGGAATACCATTATTAAATATGGTTGCTATGGATACGGAACGCATGGTCCCCAGATATTTTGCAGCAAATCGGCTAAAGAGATATTTATTGTAGATCAGGAACCTATATTAATATGTAACGATAAAGTTTATCACTTTTTATCTTCATGTATATAAGATATAATTTAATATTTTTCATATTGACACGAAGAATCGACTAATAAATGGCAAGCAAGTATCCACTGATCCTTGCTCTTCAAATGTTGATGATAATTATTGACATAGGATTCAACTCTATGTTCGTTCTTTTATTTGGGAATAATATTGTTCTTCTTATGATCTCTATGTAAGATTTGTTCTTATGTTTTAACTTATAAAATTCAAACAATGATATTTCGGTTTTTTTCTGCCTTACGCTTAAAAATGTTTTTATTTAGCATCCAGGATGCCTTAATAGTGATGTCAGCCCTGGTACTGATCATCTCTTTCTCTTCAACGTACGTTTTCCAGGCGGGGTTAATCACCCTTCTGTTAGTCCGCTTTTCAGCTTCTCTTCTAGCTGCTGTGATCTATTTAATTCTAACCATAACCTTTCATTACATAGTACTGGTGAGATTTTTCTTTTATTTCACTTTTAATAATTTCAAACTTTAGTGTTTTGCGTAAGGCATATATCTATCAAAGAAAATCAGCTATTCTAAGGATACATAATATTAGGAAGATAATGTGATCTCGTACCTACTGATTCTTAAATAATTTCTGAAAACTTATCTAGATCTTTTTTTATTCCTTCCAAACAGATGGCAAAGATCTTGCATTGAAAAATAAAAAATTATGTAGATATATTATTTCCAGACAATTAGGTGGAATGATCCCCAAGCTCTGATATTTCATTCACTTCCACTTCTCACACTTTGTATGGCTCAAAAGTATGGTACGTATAATTCCCTCATAATAAGCAGTCTAGAGCATTCTATAATCTCGGTAGCTATATACTTAAGGCTATTTACAGCTGCCGTTCTATACTATTCTTCCTTCAAGAGAGCAGCACTTTTATTATCCGACCCAAAGTATCATGGTGACACCGAATGGTTACGGAACAAGATTAGAAATAGCAGCTAATATATTACAACTACAAATTAATTAATAACATAATACTTTCTCTAGTAACATGGATAAAACTGTAAACCAACAATCATGGCTTTAAATCGTTTATTATTCATAAAATCACGAGTAGGGCTGATCTCTCAATAGCTTTTCTAGAAGGGTCATGTAATGAATAGCTCCTCGCAGAATTTCATGCTTGCTCATTTTCTTATTTATAGGATGTGAAGGAATAACACGGCGAAGCTAAAACATCTAGACCAAGATTAGTCCAAGCAAATGGGACGGAACCACCAACCCTGATATGATAATCCATTCACCACCTTCAGATGTGCATTCATCAAGAAAAGCGTAACTTACATTTGCGAATGCTTCATTCACTTGCCGTTGCCTTAATCTCTCTCGGATCCCTGGACGGTTTGCATCCATGTTCTATATGAAAACGATAAGATAAAATGCACATATGCATGGAGTTTAACTAAGAGAAAATTCATTGAGTATCACTGTACAGAAAATCAACAATTGAGGAAATAGGAGTGAATATAATAAAATATACTACTTTATCACTACGGCTTGTACGAGGAAAATAATGTAAATTTTTAACCTAGAAGAATGCTTGAACAAACAACAAATAATGATATGGGAATAAATATAGTAAACCAACAACATTCAAACAACAAGTCTATAAGTTATATATCTTCCAGCAGTCTCAGAAGGACGAATTATCTTCACTACTTGCCCTCTTTTTAACCCAAAGTACCTCGCAACCGGATCTGATAATTGAATACGGGGTAGCTGCGTATCCTTTAGCTTGCTGAAGTAGATTAAATTAGATAACGCGTAATTAACCACAAATCTTAACCCGCAATTGAAGTAGAGGCGTAATCCCTAAGGAGTTGAAGACTTACCCAAGTTCAATACTATATAATTAGAAATAAGGCCCTTCACATTAGTTTAATTTTAACCAATAAATTTGGATAAGAAAAAATAAAACGAACTATCTGGCCAGCAATTCAGCCTTCTCATCGCTTGTCATAACAACATGCTCTGGAACAAGTTCGTGTTCCGTGATATTCACCATTAATTCAGCCTCCAGGAATTGTTCTAGAGTGTATTTCGGAGCCATGTCGGCAATAGACTCCAAATAATATATATAGATACTAATCTATTATATTTGACTTCAAACATAATTAAACTTGAAAAATAATGAAATAAGGCGATGAGAAGATGCTACAATAAAAATTCTAATTTATATAGACACTATGTTCAATTACGATAGAGATCCACTAATTATAAATAGCCCTTAATACTCAAATTAAGTGATTTCTATGTATCAGTGATAGCATAAAATAGTAGTTTTAAATATTTGCAAATTTTAAAACGCAGCTACCTGCTTGGCACTAGGAGTCATTCCAGCTTGTACAACTATGATAGCTCTCGTAATATTTTGTTCCTGCATTTGTTGACATATAGCTTTTATAGTTTTAATTCCTATCTTGGTATCTTCAGGAAAGAATACAAACATTTGGTCTAAAAATAATATTAGCAATAACTAAATACATCATATAACTTTCTAGATCAAAAAAATACTGACCAGTAGGATCATCATTATGCGCAACAAGAATTGTAAGTTCACTCCTAGCTGGTTTCCTTTCACTTGGTCGGTCACCAAACATTTCTTTGAATTGATCTAAAGTTTGATCTAATTCTTCTTGGGTTACAAGGTAACCACGATCGTGACACATCTAAAATCATATCTTAACGGTCTTATTCTTTACCCGTTTCGGTATCGTCTTGCTAGAAGGTTATTACTAATTATATTTTAAAGAAAGTGAGTACCAATCTTTGATCCATCAATAAAAAGTAGATAACCAAACCTGCATAATCGTCTTCCTTACACGCCACAAACGATATGTTTCCTGCTCATCATCAGCCATGCTTTGCTTATACTGTAAGAAAACAATGTTTAATAAACTAAGACGAGAAGAAATAAATGCATAAACTCCACACGTAATATTTTTAAATGTCTTAGTTTGGAAAATAAACCATTTAAAATACACAAGAGAAGCTTCACTAATGTAACATACTTTACATCAAATATTTAAAAGAAATTAATAATTTATAAAAGAAAACAATTAATTTATTATAACAAATTACCCCATAGAACTATATAATGTAACTATACACTAATAATTCCATTCTATGAATTCGAAGTCTAACTTAAGCTAGTACCAAATTAAGACAGATATGGCACTTCAGCAAATGCCACTGAAAAATTCTGACAATTGGGGCACACAAAACTACAGCTGCGCACGCAGTTACTGTTAAATAACGAACATTTAAACAATGTTGCTTTAATACAATATTTAATAAATATTAACAACGCCACTTTAGTATCTAATAGTTTATGACAATACAGAGCGATGCATGAATAATTCATTAGAAATCTATCATAAGTTACAATAATCTATAGACACAGTACCATGTAAAATATGGAAAACGTGCATGGTACATAATTGAAAAAGCTTTAAATAAAGATGCGTTATCAGGATAGACTATACAGATGTATCCACAAACCTACGTAAATATACAGAAAACTAAGAAAAATGACAAAAATAGATTACAAAAACTGGTAATACATCTTACTAATCCTCATCACTATCGTGTAAACTGGGACGCCTACTTGTGGCTGCAGAAGGTACCTAAATAAAACAATATAGATAACTAATATTCTTGATGTAATTTCACAAGTGGTAAAGTCGATAACATACCTTTCCCTCGTTCTTTTTAATTATTGTACTAAGCTCAGGATATAACCTTTCAAGAGCCATTCGCCGGCAATCGCTGTAGAATACTCCTAGGCTATTCCAATCAAGTAATTCACTAAGTCTTTCAGTACGGTTACGTTGGATAATTCGCTGCCTTCGCGACATCCCACAAAAGTCGTACCTAGAAGAAAATTTATACTGCATTTGTCATGATTTTTAGATTCGTCATCATATCTCACATTATCTGTGCTAACTGAAGTATAGAATCCTCAGCACTTTTGAAACGCCTATCTACCACGTAAATACCATAGGACGCGGGATCTTCAACATGTTCCTTAATTTTTTTTAAATAATTAAATTATAAGACTAATGAATAGGATCTAATAAAAAATAACCTGCATAAAACATCCAAAACCACTCAAATTAGTAGATATGGACGGGATACCCATAACGGTACATTCAGCAGGCGTGTATCTAAAGTCAAACAATATGCATAGTAACTTAGGTAATGCGACTAGAATTAGTCATAACATCGTATTAAAAATATAAGACTTTCCCCCATGGTTCATAATACGAAGGAAATACTCCAAGATGGCAACCACGAACAAAGTCTTCGTAGTCCAAACCAATAAGAGGCGAAACAGACGAAAGAAACTCTGAAACAAGCATTATATTAAAACTATGCTAAAGAAAAGTAATTCAGTACATACCAGGATGGAAGACCACTTTAACCCTATCAGATCTGTCGTTCAGAAGTCGTGTTCTTCGTAATGCGCTTAGCACTTGATCGTCGTGTCGTAACATATTGTGTGTGCAAATAGGAGGCAAAGCATGCTTTTCTGTTGCCATTATACATCGCTTGAGCTAAAATAATACTTTTTGAAGCAATGGTTAATTTCATATATGAGAATATAAATACTTGAATTCTTTCTGCGGGAGATAGTAGGTCCTCTTCATCAGGTAAATGACCTTGAAGGCAAACATCAAAAATTCTTTGACCAACATTTTCCTATAACGCAAATACTTATGATCAATATTATATGATCAAAGTAATAAAATGAATAAGTATATAACTCATCGCATCATAAATTCACCTTGATTCTGTCCACCACTTCTTTCAGTTGTTTTGTTACAGCCTGACCTTTAAGGGATTCTACGTTGAACGAATTAGCAGGTGCTAAAATAGGTGTTGAAAATATAGAATAGAATGAATCCAAAATAATAAGAACAAAACCTGGATATATTATAAATGCGACTACAGTCACTTCCATATGACGCGGATCTGTTGTTGTCTTCAAATAATGATTAAGTCTGGCCAAAGATTCAATAAATAGGTCACCACCTTTATTAGAAAATTCGTATCTGTAAATACTTATATTAAATTTATAAATAAAAAGAACACTTAAAATTATATTAAATTATGAACAAAAGAATATAGACCTTCCGGCTGTAAAGAAATAAAGAGTTCTGTCGAGATCAAAATCTAGATGACCATGAAAGTGACCTCTAACAAAGTTGTGGATTTTTTCCTTTGAGATGGAATGAAGATTCTAAATAAATTTTTTCAATAATAATCTTTAATTAGCCATAAAAATATACCTGAAATTCATGGAGTGCTGCAAACTTGACAACGTTCAAACCATTGGGAGTTAATATATCAGGCTTCCTATGAAGAAGGTGTTCAGCTTCCAAACCTGTGACTTCTGATACAGTAGTAAAGATATGTGTTGAGTTGCAAGCTGCTCTTTCCAAACAATACTGATGGTAAATCTAAACATTATTATACTAACGTATGAGTTACAATATAACCTAATTTGAAATTAAAGAATAAAATAAGAGATGCCTTTCTCTTTCCAGCTTCTTCATCGAGATTAAAGTTTTCAAGATTGTTGTATAAATCGCAGCCACCAGCACAAAGATGACGACCGAGAAGTGTTGCATGTGTTGTATATATCGTAGCTATATCTAATTTCCACAATCTAGTCATAAGTAGACCAACACCTATAAGTAACTGATAAATAGCAAACCAAAATCATAGAACAAACATATCTAATAAAGCAATAAACCTGCTTGCCATTCGTGAAAGTGGGCAGCGACTAATGGTTGATATCCACTAATCGCATCTCTAAAATGTCGTAGAAAGATAGCCACCATAAATCCCAATATTACAGCATCATTTGACTCGACATCCTCATGAGGGATACCTATTTGACATCTAGAATAAGGTACTATAATATTATGAAAATATTTATAAAAAATATGCGACTGAACGACAAAGCCTACAAATTGGAAAAGTTACACGATCTCTAAATATGCAAATATTTTACCTCTCAAATAGCTCGTGTTTCCACTCATCCATCTTGCTAGATCCAGAAGCGAGGTCAAACAGGATAACCTTTGGGTATCCATCGATCAACCAGCGACCGTACATACACTGAAATATCGTTTATAATACTCACATCAGTATGAACAGGAATTTCAATGTCACCTTGAAGCCATCTTTGTGAAATCCCTTCATAGCGGCACGGATAGTTCTGATACAAAATAATTATTGATCTAATTATAAACTATTTAGAAGTAAACCCAACAATTCTAAAGATAAACCTGTTTTCAGGATCAATTTGTTCAACTTCTAATCGCCACTTTTCATCTTTCATTGGTCCTAACATACAATACTGATCACCTGAAGGATCATATAAGTGGAAGAAAAGTCCACAACTTATTATTCAGACTTACCTAGCTCTTCTGTACTGATTAATGCTTTGCTCCTGAGAACTGTGTATATCCCTCCAACCTGCATGATACTGTATTATCGGGAAAACACTACATAAATGATTAAGAAATATGTTGCAAACATTAATTTAAACACTGAAGAATCTAATAGTGACTACTAATAAATGGACTAACTTTATTTGCAACTTCCCAAGCACATTCAAATACAAAACGTCCTTCTTCCCTGGCAGTAATTCCTTCATCAAGTGAAAGTATCTCTCTGTCTTCTAGCTCTTCTCCTGCTAATGCGCGAGCCACCTTTGAAGAGGAAAGATTTCGAGGCATCCAACTGTGTGTTGCCATCTATATATAAATGAATATAGTATAGGATAAACTGTTAAGCAGTGAAATGATTGAGACCATACATCTAACTGAAAAAAGCTGCAAATTGATTCAAGCTTCGTCATGAGACAATTTAGATAATATAAATTACGAAATACGGGGATAATTGCCACAAAAACAATACCTTAGCAAAAAATATATAAGAAATTTACTAAGGCAAACGAGCATAGTTATAACGCTTTCTCGATCTAATAACTGTCATATAGTGTATTAAAATATTTCAATGAAATTATAGTAGACACTAGTAAAAATAGAAAATGATAAATAGTAGCCACAGCAAACCGCGTGTTATCGAAAAGCGTTTATTACACAAGAGAAAGAACGCTGCTGAAATAGACCAGTAGAAAAGCGGTTAGAGTTCAACTAGTGCAGGTGACTTTACGCACAATATATTGAGCTAGACTTTGATCATCTATAAAATCTGTAAAATACACAAAGGATTGCAAGATTTGTAGGGAAAAATACGATCGATGGTAGATCACATTGCTGGAATCAAGAAATCACATTTGACAAATGGAGGAAAAAATACATTCAAGTGCTAGAGACGAAGCACTGCTAATAGTTATTATGTTAGGGTCTACATAGTGTACGATTAACAAACCTACTAAATAAGAATATCTCTATCTAATGAATTAGGTTTACCAATGACGTCGAGTATTTCTATTTTCATATTCATCACAAACAATAAAGTGCATAGACCAAAATACTTCCCATCTATAAATAACTTTTACCTGTTATTTTGATAAATACGTTCGCGCATCATTGGACTATTTGACTTCCACCTGCAAGTAAGTATAGCTACTATGTGCATTGTGAATTAATGAGAATACATTAACGTTTTTATCTTCTTGATGTGACAACGGTCACATTCCCATAATTTAATCAAACATTTTTTTCTGTAATTTGTACTAGAGTTTTAACAGATTAGGTACATTTTGATGTTGTGGAAACACTTCTTCATAGATAACAAAGTATTATGGGAGAAAGTCTTTACGTGCATATATTTTAACGACTATGACGCATATTTTGGTTTTGTAACCCTCAGATATTTTTTTTTTGAATTTATGGCTTTACTTTACAGAATAATGCAATCCAATCAGAACAAAACAAAGTGGAAAGGAATGTTAGTGGGAACTAAACAATGTTACACAACATAGAAAACTATTAAAATGTAAACTGATTTAAAGGGGTAGAAAAACGTATTGTTATTTTCCAAGGCTTAGTTTAGCCTTTTCCAGTAAGACACTATTCTCCCAAATAACTGTTCCTTTCAGATCGGTAGACAGTGCTCCTACTATCATAGCCTAAAAGAGAAAATTTCATGGTATCCCAAAAGTTGCATAAATAAACAAAAAATGATCTTGAAATTATAATTATGTCTAATATAGAACCATAATGTTCTAAATATGAAGAAAAACAATGTATGGTTTCACCTTAGCAACATCTTCAGTTGAAATCGCGAACCGATTAGAAAACAGTTTGAGTGGTTTAATTAGTGTTTTCCCTATCATTTCACCTATACGAAATTCTAAAATATATTAAATGAGAACACCTCATTTTCGCTGTTGGTTATTATATAGTGAACTACCATCTCTTACTCCTTCCAGAAATGCAGGGCGAGCAACTAGAAATTTGTCAAAATTCAAAGCAGCGATATCTCGCTCAGTTTTACCCTAAAACGAAAACATTTCACGGTAGAATATAAAATAAATTTACTGTATGAGAAACGAATGATCTCACCTTTGTCTTTGTGTATAAAAACATAGAATTTTCGTTCGCGCCCATTGCTGAGACTAGTACAAAATCCTTTACGCCTGTCAGTTACTTATTTAATATAGAAGTTTTATCACCAATAACTAAGATACATCTCTTAAGAAATACTCATATAATTATTCATTTTAAAAAGTTCAAAATTACCATTTTGCTTCGCTACTTTAGCAGTGTTAACCACGTAATCATGATCTACTTTATAGAAGCCTTCCTGTAGAAAAACTCATTGAGTATAAATTTAAATAAAAGTAAAAAATATTGATCTATATAATAACCGCTCCACTTTTCGAACGAGTAGTTCCAAGAGCGCAGAATCCAACAGCACATCCTGTTAGGATGTATCCATAGTCATCAATCTTATCGAAGTCAACGACATGCTGCTCCTAAAATCAGAAATACGACACTACTTTGAGAGTGGAATATGGTAATAATCTAAAACTTACGACTTTCTCTCCATGTGATACTTTTATTTCCCGTCGTCCCAAAAGTATTATTTTCGAGAATTCATCCGAAATCACTAGAGAATCTATCAAACATCGACCAACAGCACCAGAACCACCAAGGACAAAAGCACATTTAGACGCAGACATTCCAAACCATTAAATATATCAACTCTATGTTATCATAGTACACATACAAAAACATTTTAAAACAACTACAATTATATCTTACATGAAACTAGCTACTCACTAAAAGGTATTAGAGCAGTATTACTGCATAACAGTATTTAATTTATCTTAGGACATTTATTGGTCAAAGTTCGCAATAATAGAATTATATAATTCATCTATAGATGTGTAGTTTGGCAAACATTCTATAGATGTTTTAGGACGTTTAAAAACAGAAGAGGCTTTCATAATTAATAATAGACGCAAATCATAATAGAGACGAGAACGTATAAATGTATCTCGAACAGATACGGTGATAATAAAAGAATAGTTTTTCTTTACAACTGATAGCATAACTATATGTTTTGAATCAGAATTATGTGCAAGAAGTGCATATGCTGAAGTAGTACCAGGCTCAATAACACAATTAGACGGAAGTATGATTCGTAGTACATTGGCTGGGTCATCATCATCTGGACAACCGCAAAGAAGATCAGCGAGTGCGCATGGTAAACGAAGGGAGGAACTCTAAAATCGCTTGAATATAAGTGCTATCAATACATGTAAATAACATTAGCATGCATTGTCGTGAAAAAAATACTTGCCCCAGCAAAGTTTAACTGTTTTAGTAAAGGTTCATTAAGAATTGTCAGAAAATCACAAAAAGAGAGTAATTTGCTGTCCAGTTCAATACGGAACCACTTCAACAAAGAGCCTATGTTGAACGCTCTAAAATAGCAAAATTACTAACAGAATGAATAAAGAGGATGAGTGCCATGAAGTACCTCATAATTTGTATTTGGGCGATTAGTGGTAGGTGAATTTCCTCATACGAAATAAGCATTTCAGTGGTATGTACCTCCCCAGGCATAAGTACACCAATAGAATGGCACTGCGATGAGCAAACGGAATACGGCCCTAATTCTTAGAAATTAGATGATATAATTGTATTTAAAAATAATAAAGAAATAGAACTGACTGGAAGGATCCTGAGGAGCCGCTGTGGTCCAAGAGACAGATAGGTACCAATTATGCAATTCATATGAAGAATTATTACGCAAACAAAGTAGATACAATATAGAACCGGACGAAAGGCATCTATTCTATATATGAACTATGGACCTATCTTTATTGACTAATACACTGATCTCACCTCACATGATACTTCAATGGGTAATTTGCCCAACCGATTACTATAACAATCCGCCATACATTTCTGTAGACTACTCGCAAGTTTTAACTAAAACGAATATACTATCAAACGAATTTAACTCTCTCCTATACTTTCCAAATTCAACATGCCTGAGTAGCTAATGAATCAATTTCTTCTACTTTCTTCTGCAGGTGAGTGAACCTCTCAGTTATATTTCTCAACCATACTGGATCATGCGAATTATCTTGTTTCGCATCAATAACCTCTGAATCACGTTCCGATTCATCCATTCCAGCTTCATTCTCTACAAAGTGAAAATCTGCATCCAGCTCGAAATCACTGTCGTCATTACTTGACATTCTGTGAATAAATAACAATAAATAAAACCCATCTTTCCAATATTTAAAATAATTTCAAAATATCACGGATAAAACGGCTTAATATTAAAAATATCAAAAATAGGTAACCAGCAACACATGTATTTAAGGTAATAAACATCACAGTATACTTGTACCACATGAAATGGACTAAAGGATAATCTTCTAAAGAATACTTTTTAACATTTGATTATTATCACTTAATAAAGTAAGATCATTTATTACGCATTGAAGACGATTGATATTAACTCCGCTTTGAGTACATTTTTTAAGAAGATGTGACACCAGATTAATAATCTAAAAACGATAAGTCAATATATTCTATATAAACGAATTATACTACATACTTAACAAATAAAACTAAAAAGCAACTATAACTGAAAAATATAATGTAGACTAATATTCACTCACAGATTCATTTATTTCTACATGTGAAACAATATATTCCAATAGTAAAAGAGATATTGTTGAATTCGATGTAGGTTCCGCTTCCACAATACGTAAAACCTTATTTATAATATAGTCAGTTTTCTCGGACACAATATTTCTGCAATTGTATGATTAGATGTAATCTATATTTTATATCTTATTACTTCTATTAGTATGAAATCCATTTAAAAATACATACATGTATTCCGCACTCGATCCGTATAAAATGTCGTTAGACTGTACATTTCTATATTTAACCGGAAACTCTGGTCGAGAAACAGCCCATAAATACCGAAGACATAAAATCCATATTTCCCCTAAGACTGAATAATCACATGACCTTCTAAAAAAGTGTTAAATCCTATAAAGATAGTAGATAATAGGTTAAAGAATTTAAAAATAGTATAAATACAAATGTTCGAAAAAATAAACCTTTCAATAGCATTAATAAAAGCGCTAAACATATAGAGAATCGATTTATGGGGAGAGTCTGGCACAAAAACGAGGAAAGCAAGGAACTGCTCGCAAACAGAAACTAATTGAACAGGAGGAATGGAAAGTATATTTATTGTCTCGATGCATAACCGGATTAGTGCATCTGTCTGAAATAAAATTTTATGAAGTCCGAAATCAACAGAAGTACATATAAGAGCGCAATAGAAGACATTTTTTTTTAATTCCAAAAAAGAACCTGTGGTAGAGAATTTATAAATAGACTTATATGGGCAGCTTGAATACATATCCGGAATCTTACAAGTGGATCTTGAATAGATGGGATAGTGATAAACAGATTTGCAACGCACGCCCTACAAAATTTTTATATTAGCATACCAAATATCTTAGATGGTTATTTTTCTAAAATGACCTCATGAAACTGGCTTTCTCTGATGAATTAGTGTGTCCTTTCAAACACTGCAGTGAAAATGATACCATTAATGTAGCAATGTGCTGAATATGTAAGTATAAATAAGTCTCTAATAAATTATGCAGTAAATAAATATAAGCATATTATAGTCATTTCGAAGGTAAAGGTAAAACCAGTGATTAATATTAGCTGAATAATCTTCACTGGAGAAAAATTTAACAGATATATCAGAAATATCACACACCCATTCTTAAAACTTGGTAAGTAATTCATACCGTGATAATTTCACTCCTCTGACATAATGTGGCTCGGGCATATACAAGCCAAGAAAGTCCTCGGTCTACATCCAATGACAACAACGGTCGATCCAAAGCGGAAGCTACTAAACGACAGGTAGACCGTACCTAAAACTAGCTATAAAAACTCAATAATTTTAAACTAAAAATGCCTAAATCAAGATAAATCACAACCATTCACCTCATCTGTAAGCGAATCAGGCCGGAGGGAAAGAAATAAACGACCGCATTGGTCCACGATCTGTAAAAGTTGTCGGGCTAATTTTTTTTCAATTAAATTTCGTAAAATGGAGAACATGAAACCTGGTTCGCTATATTGAAGCCTTTTAATCCACCAATTCTGAAAACCCGGACAACAGTGGTAAGAATAGCTCTTGCCACGTGAGAAGCATGTGGATCATCCCTAAACATATATTTATGTTCTCAAGTAGTTATTACTTGTTTCGAAAATAAACAGTTTACATTAACAACATTAAATATTACACCTGAGCCAATCCATAATGGTGATAAACGATTCTAACTCTAGTAATTTACATAAGTCTTCACCCCTGAATTCCACCATACTCTTAACAACCAAGACTAACTGATCGAGGTATGCTTCATGAACCTAAAGTAATCTTTACCTTTTTCTTTAATTTTATTCACAACTTATTAAAAAAACTCACAAGTTCTGACACCAGCCTTTTGACTATATGATCAGCAATAGTTGACAACTCGATAACAGTAAAATAACTGAAACACTAATGAAAAATAATTTTGAAATTGATGATTCACAAGATTATTTACAACTGGAACATACCGACTAGCGAACCGACTCCATGTTGCTACACATATCATGTATTCGCATAGTGGAAGACGTGATAAGGCTTTCCACACAGAACTAAATAAAGCTACTAACTTTACGATCAAATTCACCCGCTAACATCCAAACAAAACATCCCACCGAAGAATTACAGATGTATCCTGTTCAGATATTTCATCTTGAAGAAGACGAGAACCAAAAGCTTCCAATACGACGGCAGAAATCTTTCCAGAAACTACCTGGTAAATCCAGTGCTATGATCTATTTAGCATAATAAGTATAAAGAGTATAAATTACAAAAACTTACTAGCTGGCATGCATCAATAGCATGATTAATTAAATATTTTAGAGGAACAGCATTAATGAAAGAATAGAGAAGAAAGTCTTTTTTATCCTCTTGATAACAGTATTCCCATAGTGGAGCAAGATCCTCTTTCGAATGGGCTCCATATGAAACACATTGAATAACCCATTCTAAAGCTGGTCGAACCTGTTCTGATTCTACCTAGAAATATAATTTTTAGTGCAAAATCTGACTATTAGAAATGTTGCTGCACAAAATAATTTAAACTATAAATTCAATAAAATTGGTCATACTACTAGAATAAAATTTGCCGTGTGATAACAAATTGAAGAGAATTGGACGAATAAATGCAATTACAAATAATAGTTGGAATATAACGTGCTAAAGAATTCGCAGACTGCATCCAGTCATTAAGGGCTTTCCAATGTGGAGCACGATCAGCAGCATCCAAAATCATCGTAATCTTACACACGTATGCCCTACCATACGCAGCTGTTAATGGATGAGGAAATTCTGAAAACTACAAATCCCTATTCCTGCTAACATAATTACATTTTATAATAATAGTATGCACAAATCCTGTAAAAAAAAAAACAAAAATAGGCTTACTAGCAGTCATTGTAGCTAACCGAAGCAGGTTTACCCTCAACGACGAGCTATCAAGAAAACGCAGACAAGCTATAAGTGCAGTTTCCACTGAAAAAATATTAACAGATATTTCAGTTAACAAATAATATAATACAACTCACCGTAAAATCTTGGTATAATCTCTTTGATATCAGCTATCTTACAAAACCAATTCTTGGCAACTTCAGTTGTATCTTGTGGAATATCGTCAGAAACAAAATGAGCTGATAACTGTGTTTGACCAAAACGCTTCCGCTCCTATTAATATCGAGATGTGATGAGATTAAAATTATGTATTCTATTTTTAAAAGATTTAAAACATTAAGATTTTAAAGGTGAAACCTCATTTGCTTTAGTTAGCAGACGGTCGTAGACGAATTTCCCAAATAAGTCAAGAATATCTGTTACCAACACCCACTGAGAAGGGTAAAATGATGGTGTGGCAGGAGAAGACAACATACGAGCCAACTCAGTCACCAACTGCAGTGAAGTTTAAAATTTCACTTTATTATTAAAATAACATAAAATACTAAAAAGAAAGAAAAACTAATATATAAGGATAGACTTAGAGAGAATAAGTAACCAACTCGAACAGCTTCGATACGCTTGTTATTGTTCCAGGCAATCATAAATAGTTCACGTAACTCATTAACATGAACAACAAATTCATGTTGAGATAGTTCTGTTATCTTTTTTAAGCCAGACATATCCTCTAAAACTCCCAGCCTAAAGAGGATTATTAACTATTATCTGTCAACACAAGCACATCTCCGAACAGTTTTATGCATGCATTTTCTTCATAACAAATAAACATACCTATGTTTGGTTCTATCTCTAACATTAACTCTAGCGGGAGCTACAGGAATGAAATTGGATGAAAGCGTAAGCTTTTCACTAGTGGTAAACTTTTCCAAGATTTGTGCTCTTTTGTTTTTCCAAGATTCAAAATCAGGGAAGATAATATCTAAAAATAAAGAAGTATAAGAGAAAGATACCTTTAATACCTCATTTTAAAAAATTGCACAAAAAATGTTTAAAAATAATGCCTGTAATAAAGCAGTCACTCTTCTTCGATTCTAAGGTATTATCCAAAATAATAGTTTTCTTTTCTGATATATTAACTAGTGTATCTTGATCCAATTTTGTGATATTAGGATTTAGATCTTCTTCGATAGTTGCTCCTAGATTTAAAAAAATCACTATTCTATGCATATAAAACAACAATATACTATTTTTACTAGTTTCCTTGGAAACTAACCTAGTGGATCAGTGAATTCATACTTTTCCTCAGTTTCAGAACACCTTTGATTAATTAATTGTCTTGTTGTATACGATTTAGAAATAAGTGGGTGTAAAAGAGCAGGAGTTGATGTTGTAGGTTGTGACTCCATAAGATAACGCTGGTAGAAATTAAAACAGAAGTTAAAAGATGGCGTATCGTCCATTTTATAGAAATATTATATAATTCTCAGTCAAAAATCTGGAAAATTAGTTTATTTAATAGAAAAACAGAACATTCTTTGCGATAAATACTAGTAAAAATGCTTACCTCTCTTATGTTTTCTATTTTCACAAAAAAATTGTTCACTATATTTAATACTAATTTATAACATGTATACACTGCAGTGACACTTCACAAATAGAAAGTTAGCAAACATCAGTATTTGTTTCACAACGTGATTCAACATCGCAAAAAACGAAATGAATTATTATGAGTGCTAAAATCAGTAAAGTAAGACATTCTTAAACCAATAATAGTAATTATTTTGATTTTAAAAAACCCTAGTGACTTTATTCAAAACTAATTTGTTTGAATCTTGCATAAAGTACACTTAACCTTTAGAAACGTTCCATTCCAATACTTGGTGCGCCAAAGCTAGAAAATTACTATTCTAGCTTATTTACATAATCAAAGGTATTCTTAGCTTTACAAAACATAATTATTATACTCTTTCAACACTATATTCTCCTAAATAATACCTTCGTATTAATTAGATTCGACAGTCGAACATTTTCTGTTTCTCATGTCAAGTTTCTATAACGCAATGAGAGTTGTCATGGCCATTTTTGCCTGTAGTTTAATACAGAATAGATCTCAAAGACATGTTGTTCTTCAAAAACAGATCAATTAATAAGTATTATTATCTAAATTTTATTTCAGAAATCAAAGTAATTTATATCCAACTTGTAACTAATTATAATAATTCATCATCTAATGTGATTTACATTTGGTAGTTGCTGTTCTCCATTTTTCTAGTAGTTTGTAGTAGTTGCTGTTTTGCTTAATACAGTGTTGTATGTTAGGTAACATAAGTGATATTAGGTATGATATTATCTTAAACTTTTTAATCATTAATATCTTACACATTCCATTTAAGTGATGATTTTATTTAAATTGACAATATTTAAGTGCAACTTAAAAGTAGTGTTAAATACTGTTTGGTGTTTTATATTAATTGATGAGTGAGTAAACTAATGTACTTATTATTTTATTAAATTATAAAGAAACAAAGAATAATCACTAAAATGAATAACCACAGTTCAGTTTCTTATCAGTTAAAGAACAGGTGTATTGATTAGTTAATATCATTTTTGCGATCGCTGAATTCATCCCACTGTCTATCCATTCAATCTGTCACATATAATTCACATGCAGTGCCACTCAATGCTGATCAATCCTGTGTTATTTATACAATAATCGTTTTGTGTTCGTTACGTTTTCTTATACGGTGAAAACAGCTTTTCAATTCTAAATAAATCGCATATGTACGTTTCAGTATGTAAAAGAATCCGATTCACAGGGGAACTCCTATAATGTTCTTTTCTTCGTTGGTAATTTCTTGTTTTCTTTTTTATAATGCTGCTGGACAAATCGTTGTTGATCCAAGTGATATAGTCATAGCTGTCCATGAAACAAGCAACATTTCATTTGAATCTATGTAAGTTATTTGTCTTAAATGAGCGAGCACGCCAAATATATATGGTGAAATGTCAAATCGTTCTGGGAGGGTTCTGTATAATTAAAACTTCTTGTTAACGGTAATTTTATTAGTTGATATCGACAGTTTATAGGGTTTCGCTATCTACTGATGTAAAGTTATATCTTAATAAATCTCGTTATTTTGATACCTTGGATTATGTTGTTGTGGAAAAATCGTCTGGGAAGGGAGTTCTAAATATCACTGGAAAACAGCCAACTAATTTGGCATATTTGGAAGTAGCTAAGTGTACCACTGATAACAAAACAAGTACTTCAGATTGTCCTTTTAAGTAAGTTGATTGAACCAAATTTCTAACTGTTTCGTAAAAGGTATTACTATTATTTTACTTTTTTCGAAAGTCAAAGTATTAGCGTTAAACTCCCGTCTTGTAGTAATGATAGTATTGTTTGACTATCAGCCCTTTATAATAAGTACATAATATTAATTTTGCAGTGTCGTGAATGTTTATGCTCGTGTGACAGTAGTAAAATCTCATATTATTGGTTTCCTAATAATTATAGTGGGATGGATTTACTTTTGTGCTTGGAGCATTTCATTCTATCCCCAGATTATCCTGAATTTTCAAAGGAAGAGGTAGGAAAGTATTATGGTAAGAATTATCTTGAGAACTTATCTACTGAGCTTTAGTGTAATTGGACTGAACTTCGACTTTCTCCTCTTGAACATCATTGGATTTTCAGCGTATACGTCTTACAACATATTTATATACTTCAGCAAAACTGTTCAAGTAGGTCTGATAGTACTACTATGTAGTTTAAAGTTCGTTTTCTTTAATCTAGGCTGAATATGAGAAAGAACACCCTCGAAGTCCAATACCAGTCCTACTAAATGACGTCGTGTTTGCCATTCATGCCTTATTTGCATGTTTGGTTACCGCTCTGCAATGCTTTTTCTATGAGGTTTGTTATTCAAAGATATGAACGTTAGGAACGCGTAAAATATCCAGAGTAGCCTTGAAAATAATATATTTATTCAAGCTGATACTTACAGCGGGAGAGTCAACGAGTGTCTTTCACTTGCATGATATTATCTGGACTTCTTATCCTCTCAGGATGTTGTGCTGGTGTATTATCTACCCTGAACTATATTAACATGCTTGAATTCGTTACAGCTCTTTCATACATTAAAATGGTTGTGACAATATCGAAGTATTTCCCCCAGGTTAGTTAATGAAGCTTGACAGAACTATGGTTACTTATCTCTCTTTATTAAGGCATATTTCAATTTTAAAAGGAAGAGCACAGTTGGATGGTCAATAGGTAATGTTTTGCTGGATTTCTCTGGAGGTTCTCTTGATATTCTTCAGATGGTTTTACAATGCATTAATGCTGAGGACTGGTCAGCCTTATCTGGAAATCCAGTAAAGTTCGGCCTTGGTTTGATTTCTATCATATTTGATATCCTCTTCATGGTTCAACATTATGTTCTATATAGAGGTGTGGATGTTGTTCATAACCATTATGAAGGCTATGAAAATCCTGAATCACCTCAATCCTTTAGTAACGATTATGTTACTGTTTCTGACCACGCTATATTAAATGAGGCAAATAATTAATTTCCCTATAGTTATTAATCATGTACTGGTAGACCATTTTTTTCTTATTATCTATGAAATCACCTATTGTATTATATGAATGTATATACACTGAACTACTATTACTGTGAATGAAAAAATATTTCAGCTGATAAGTCATATCTTCATTACTCTCCAGAAATTATGGCTCACACTCCTGGTAACTTGCAATCTTCTTTACATAGTCGTTTTTTTTCCAAGATAACTTCTCTAAACAAACGGAGGCAAGTAGGGAATGATATTGAATCCTAGAATCATTTCATTAGAGAAATAATTAGTACCAATAGTATTTCTATTTTAACCAACTTCTGAAGCTTTGGACCATACAAGTGCTGGCACTTGACGAAGGCATCTTCCACTTAGTCCCTTAGCCAATGATGCTATGTCCAGTAGTTCTGATGAATAGTTGTCTAATGAATCATGGGTCATATTGTTAACATTGGTATCAATTTGTAAATCACTGCCATCGGAATGAACGAGTCCAATCTGAGTATGGAGATACATTGGATATAAATCTTAGTTAAATGTGTATAGCTTATAAAAAAAAGATTGGCTATTACATACTCTCTCTAATTCTTTGATAGAACCCAAAAGAATTGTATAAAGTGCTCGTACAGACGGTTGCCCAACGTGATGGATTATATCAGCACGATCCAGTAGCGCTCTATCAAGGCAGTTCTCTAAGTTTGACGTGCATAGCACAACAACATTATTTCGCCTAAAAATTAGTGATGATCATTTGATATTAAAATATGGCCTTTCGAAATGTACCTTCGAATTCTATCAATTTGTGTAAGAAGAGCATTTACCGCTCGAATGGAATCAGCAGGATCACCACGAACAGAACACGTATCCCGGGACATACCAAGTGATTCCACCTAAAAAATCATACATATTTCTGTTAAAGTACTAAATTTTAAAAATAATAATACCTCGTCTATTAGCACAAATACCATACAACCTTTGTTCTCGGCTAAATCATCAATTTGGTCAAACATGTTAAGGACTAGTTTTCCACTCTGAAATTCCAATTATAGTTCTCGTTTAAAATTAAAGTAGCTTTCATGAATAAATACCTCAGAAAACCACTTGGAGAACAAACTGTGGCTATTTATTTCAACCATAACTGAATTAGGATACTGGGAGTTCAGCCGGATCGCCATATGATTTGCCATTCCCTTACATAATGACGTTTTCCCAGTGCCAGGAGGGCATAAAAGTAACTAATTACAAGATCATAATCACAAAAAATAAAGTAGAATGGCGATAAGTTGAAAATAATACGAGTGCAGTTACAAAAGGAAGTACAAGTGGTTGAAAACTCACCTAAAAGCAAAATAAGTCTATTAACATTAATGATCTTGGTATCGACTCCACAATTAGATAGATGGATCATTGAATGTATGTAGGACATTAACTGTAAGCAACACATTCTCTATTTCTTAGTTGAAGACTATTTAAATTTTGATGTTATTGTACGAGACTTCTTGAACATGAGTCAGCCCTCGATATAGACAACAAACCTCATTTTTTACATTTGAGTCATAAATAAGATTTTCCCAAATGTTTTCAAATTCTATACATGGAAGCTGCCAGAGTTGTGATCCAGCTGTTGTATCGTCAGAACTTGAATCTACTGAAAATAAGCATAATTGTAACTATAAAAATTCAGATTTTGGGTTTTCCTAGAATTGATACCACAAACCTGTTAAATTTTGAACAAAGGGGCCACTTTCATTAGGTCTATAAAAGTGAACATTCTCTTTTCTAAGCTTTGACGGAAAACTCTCGTCCATCGAACAGAGTTCAGCTCCGTCTTCTACTCTGGTACAACCAACTACCATTGAGTGAATCAGATCTAAGAATAACGATTATTTAGAATCATTTGATCAGTAATTCCTATAAATTAGTTAAACAATGATATACGGGTGTTACTGATCGGTTATGCGTGTAGTGCTCATTAAACTACAATAACGTGTTTTTTCTAGTGGCTTCTAGACATTACAATTAGTATCTGAAACCTTAATATATTTTGTATAGAAAACAAACCTGATAAGAGTTTGTCGTTATGTGAGTGTTGGAAAGAATGAAGTGACATGCGCTTCCAGTTTCTCACACTTTTCAATCTGTTCAGTATCAGTTGAAGATCAGGAATTCTATGCTCTACTTGAGACTTCGCCCTTTAAAATTTATAGTTAATAAACACTAAAACAAATGCTAAAAGCATAATAACATAATTAAAGTGTTCTCCTAAGTCTCGAATGTACAAACTTACACGCCTTTACTTAATCTGACTTCAACATGTAAAGTAGATGTGGCTAATCTTGGTCCACTGTTTTCTGCATAATATTTCTTTCGTGATGGGCTATTACATTTGTCATCGAGAGAAATACTATTTATTTTTCTGTCACCTTCTATATGAATATGGTTATATTCCATGTCGGATGGAAATGACTGAAAACTATTAAAGACTTCGTTTTTATATTACTAGGATGCTTTACGTATCTATCTGAAAAGCGTTGTAACAAATGGTGCATTCCACCTTATTAGGCAAGCAACATTAATTTATTATTTATATTGTACAGTATATTTGAATTGTAAACTGAAGGTCTATGGTAGAGCATAGAAGCTATTTGCTCTCTACATTTCTTTCAACTTCTAAATAACTATAATGAAACTTTTCTCAAAGTTATATACATATATAATTCAACGTTTAAGATAGCAAAGAAAGACAAATCCATTAGAAAAAAGGGCATAATAAAGCAATATTTCGTTTTACGAATATTATAGCAGATATACAATTGTATGAGAATTGCTTCAAAAATTACTTCTTTGTAGATTGATTTAAAACTTACTTTTCCTATATCACTTAAATAATAAAATAAGGGAATAAAATATTTATATTTGACAGTGCCTATTCCAATTTTAAGGTATATTAACGAATCAAATGTGCGAGTTCCCGCCAAAATCAGGTGGGTTAGACTGGCGAAAAGAACGAAGCTAATTGGAGAATAGTGACAAAATGAAGTTTCTATGTGTTCTCAGCATGAAACGATAAGTTCTGGATGTAAAAGATGAAATATATATCTGATTTTAAGCGGATATCCGTATTAAGATTCTCTGATTTAGTAATAGTTAATATTAGAGTGGTCCAAAATAGTCTACTAGCACCCTTTACTTTAGTTATTTTACCACCGATCGCTTTGGATTCCCATTAATTCATCTCTTACTTTTCGCCTTATACACAGGAATTTCTTATTTGTCGACATTTAGTCCTCTTCGAGGTGAATTATCCATATTTTATATTTATATGGGTAACAGGTTTCTCCCACGTCTCGTTCCAACGATGCTATGTTGTGACGTCTTCCATCATTGATCACATTCGTACTGCCATATCATCTAGATTTATCTGATTGCGAGAGGGTTATTGATTAATTTTTTATGAGTTGAATTTCTGCTCGCCTAGTAATTTTTCTAATTATACTCTAGTAATGACTAGTAAATTTTTCTTTCGTATTGGTGGACTACAATTTAATGCATTTAATGTATGGACATTGTTAAATCTAACTCATGTCTCATCACATCACTAATTAGGGCTTCCTTAGATTCTATCATTGGTTTTCACTGGCTTATATACATTTAACAACTATTTGTTGCGCATCGGCTGCCCAGGACAGCTGCCCTTTAGCGCAGTTTTCACTGAATCATGGACTTTGTTCCCACTCATAATTATAAGCATTTCTTTCTGGATTTAATATTATATATCTTAAGCTTCTAATGATTTGTACGTAAGCTATTTGAATAAGGAATAATATTTAAGAGCATTTAAGTTTTAAGATGTATTATAAGTATAGATTGTTTAACTGAATGAAGTACGACTTAGCAATCTTGCAAGACTAGTTTATTACCGTATAATTCCTAATTGAATGCAAATGATTATTCTTTGCAAATAATAATGAATGAATATCAGTAATAATGAATGGGTTTACAAACAAGTGCAATTTTTTTCTGCCTTATTTAAGATATTACTATGGCTAGTACGAATCACGTGTGGTAAGCAGCAATCTATCACCGGACAGCTGCTGCACTTGGACTATGCAATGATGGCAATTAATTATATCTGATTAAGGAATGTATTCTTGATAGTTTTTTTTGTTATTCAATTATTTAAATTGCCTTAGTTATTAAGTACTAAGTATGGCATCTTTAATTATTCCTAAACTGTTCCTTTTTGCGTACTTCAGTGTTTATGGTCAGCAGCCTATCGTTACACCATTCTTACGTTTGCGACTCCATAAGTTCGTTTCCAAACTAGTAATCTAATAATATATCCACTTGACTTTACAACAAGTTATTGATTCAGATGTATCAGGAAAATTAGCGCATGAAATTTTTTTCAAATAGTTGCTTCATTTCAATGAAGCCATGTGTGATCAATTATCTCTTTTTATAAGTTGTAGTTGATAGTTTGTGAAGTGACTCTAGTACTGTTAGCACTAGATAACATGGAAGATGTTGTGCATATGTCCCATCTGTTGTTGAGTGGTTTTTGATCGCATTTTTTCTACTGAGAGACAACACCTCAATGCCTGTTCGTTCTCACATTGGACGTTCGTTATCATTGCAGAAACAAACAACGAATTTTCGTCTCGATAATGCAGGCTTGATCACTGCGAAGGTGTGCAATATTGGTTGTTCTGAATTCCTTACGCAGCCATGACGATGAAACCGACGTTTATACAGGTTATACTTGTCTTTACTGATATCTCAGCTGTTCTCACCCACTCTTTGCTTGCTTATATTTCCATCCATTTATTTTTCTCATTGTTATTTATCTGAACTATTTCTACCGCGTTATGCGTATCGCGTTTTCGCTACAATAATCCCAAGTTAAATTGCCATTAAATAACAACATTTTCCTCCTTTCGTTTAAGAAGTCCTAAATTTAGAATAATCCCTGTAATCAGATTGAGACTTAAGATTGGTCAAATTTAGGAATCCAATAGTGTTTAATAATGGAAATTTGAATTAAAAGAAATGTTATTATCACTTAAGATAATAACTTCTTTACGCTGAATAGTAAAGTCATACATTCAAACCGTTTTTTCTTAAGATTTTTAGAGAATGAATGAATTCAATTTCTTATAAATATATGCGAAATAAGCTTCAAATAAAAATTCGAAATCACTTAAGACAAATTTGCTGTTAGTTTTCAGTTTAGGTTTGGGAAAATGAATAATCGAATTTATCTATTAAGACTAATTAAAACTAAAACAACATTTAGATTATGTTTCTAATATTAATTAAATTCAATATGGTAAAAGGTCCAGTTATCGATTTAAGTTCTTAGTTTCGTGTTTTCACGTGGATACTATCGTCCTTATCTCATATGTGTTGATCTGAGTATGGAAAACTGTTTTTTATTAAAGCTTTATCATCTTACAGCAATAAAATTCCACAACCTAGCTCTTAAGTACTAGACTCTACTTTGTGTAACTACGTGGGCCAGCATTTTGCAACTATTGCAATCGTCTGATTCAATCTCAATCTACGGGTTACACTTGTTGAAATTTAGAATTCATTCAACAAGCGATTATCACTTATTAAGTGTTTTCAATAATGTAATCAATTATTTAAACACTTTTACTTATTATAAGAATCTGATAAATTGCAGGAATATCATTAAATAATGAGCCTAGTGAAATCGTAATTCCTTATTTCTCTTAGATGAAAAGAATGATTAATACTTATAATAAAAGTAGAGTCATTATCAATCGATATCAATATACTTACAGAGCGATACGGATTTACTATTACGTACTTCAGAAGAGAATTCTTTTCTATCTCACAATGGGAACCTTATCTACTCTGACCCAACACTGATACCTACTTCAACAAAGCTTGAAGTTGGTGATAGAGTGTCTGATAATTTTTAAAATGGACTGATATTGCTAATTTATTAAAGCAACTACTCTACAAACTTTAACGGCCTAACAACATGATATCAGTTATTGTTAAAGTTGTTTTAAGGCTCCTTCTGTTAATGTAACTGATTCTTCTGTACCATCCGTATCAGATGAAGTTTATCATGGAACTCTTGGCAACACGCCCTTTACCGATCATCTCATTCCACCTCTGTGGGTATAAAACTTTTATGGTAGAACTATTAAACGATATTTTTAAAATAGAGAACGAAAAGAAATGTACTTATACAGAAATGGAACCCGGCTTAAAAGCGATTTGGAAATTCGTAACCAGCATTATCAGAAACAAAAGCAATATGCTGAGCAGAAAAGACAGCGACGACTGACAGATATAGATTTTGAAGGTGATAATACTCTACGTATATATAATTTACGACTAAATGTACTGTTTCCATATCCTAGGTATATTAAACATCATCGGCGGTTGTTCCAATTGGCAGGTGCTTGTCTATCTCATGATATCAGTACAACAGGTTCCTCACGCTATGTTCAACCTCAGTGTTGTATACATGATGTACCAGCCAGATCATTGGTGCAAGGCAAGCACATATGTTATCTAAGTATGCTTACAACAACAAACTTGCTAATATTCTTTTTAGATTCCCTTTTTCAATGAGATGGAATTTAGTCATTCGAAAACGAACTACTCCTGGGATCAAGTACTCAATTCCACAATAGCTTTTCCACGGGTATAGCAAAATATTGAAGATATAGATGATTTTATCTTTTATAACAATAAGATATAAGTATGACGAGATTCTTTGCAGACTACCAACAAGCAAAGAAGTGGTATGGTTTGGCACGACCAGTGTCATTACTACAAAAGAGATTATGTGCATTTAAAAAACCTACCTTTCAACCAGGTGGAAAATATAACAACAATTAACGTTCAAATGGAGAGGTGTGAAGACTGGGAATATGATCAGTCGGTGAGCATAGCAAATAATTACATATTCTCACAACATTGATTTAATAGTTGTATTAAAAAATCATTGAACGAATTTCTGGCAATTAATCTTTGAGAAAACAGTGAAATGTGCTCTCACTAAAATTTGTTTATTCTCTAGGTAATGGAGAAAACAGTTGTAACAGAGTGGAATAGAGTATGCGATAATAATTGGAGCAGAGCTCACGTTCATATGAGCTATTCGCTTGGGTACTTAGTTGGAGGTCTAGTAGGAGGATTTGTTAGTGATAGGTTGGAGTAGTTTACCATCTATTTTATTTAATTTTTGAACTTGGAACTCTATTTTACATGAAATAATTTTAACATAGTAAGATCATTATTTTATAAAATCTATTTCCCTTATTAGATATGGTCGAAAGACGGCTATCTATGGTTTTGGGATTCTATCGATGATTTTCGGCTTTCTTCTCGCTTATTCACGCGAGTTTGAAATTTTCCTCGTTGTTCGTTTTCTTCTTGCTGCTAGTAATGAGGCTGCTGATTTGGCCGCATATGTACTATGCATGGAAATAACCGGCAAGTCATATTTACTCTCATTTTTTAAAAATATTATACATATGTATCTTTTTCAGGTGTTAAATATCGTTCAATTGTCGGCAGCTTACTTCAGGCTCCGTGGGCTTGTGGCTATGCATTCCTTGCATTAATTGCTTATCTAACAAAGTCCTGGACTACTATTCATGTTCGTAATAACCTCTAATATATATAACATTGCCTTATAGAAAAACTTTCGTCACTAAAAGAATTTTGTACTTCTAAATTAATGGGATTATTACCTTTCATAACTATTCGTGTTAATTATTTTTATGCATGAATTCAGATACATCTTTTCCAGATGATCACAGTAGGCCTCCACTGCATTGCTTTGATATTCGTCCACTTTCTTCCTGAATCCCCTAGGTGGCTGATATTAGTAGACAGAGTGGAAGATGCTGAAAAAATAATACGAAAGGCATGCAAAAATAACAATAGTAGACTACCCAGCGACTTAGGATTGGTAGGTTTAAAGGACGATTGAGCTAAGTATAAAAATTCAAAGGAAATGTTGCAGGTACGACATGCGGAAAAGCGAAAATGGATGAAAAAAGATGAAAGGCCATCCTATTTTCATCTTTTTCGAGCATCTGAACTGCGAGTCCGCAATGCGATGTTATTTGTTATTTGGGTAAGTTTCTTCGTAACTAATATCAGTTTTTATTCAGTGAAGCTCCTAGACATCGCTGTAGATTGCTACTGCCTTGGTGTACTACGGCCTCGTCATTGCATTGTCAGACCAATCATCCCCAGGACGGTTAGTTAAGACAATAATAGTGATGAGAATTTATATAGCTCATTTCGAATGATAAATTACGGAAGTATAAGTATGCATTTTTGCCTATGCTAGAAGGCATCTTTTACATTTATTTTCAAGTAGTATAGGAAAAACAGACATCGTAATTTATCTATTCCAATGATATTTTAAATACTTAAAATTAATACTTAATAAAGATATTTCATATTAAGCTCTGTATTCGATGGGAACTTTTTTTTAAACAATGCAATTGCTGGTGCTATTGAACTACCAACACTTATTGCTTGTGTAGTCCTACTAAAGTATGGCCGTAAAAGGTAAGTATTTATAAAAAAGTCCATGAAAATAAAAGAATGGATTAGCCGAAATCTATTATTTTTCGTATAATAACTGCAAAAATTTTCTTGGTCATATCTTATAATGGATGTCACATCATTGTCATTGTTCGCAGGTCACAAATGATTACTCTTATTGGTGCAGGAACTCTTTTGCTCTCCGCCATGTACGCTATAACACGGAAGAAAACCACCGTTAGCACTTTATTAAATTTCCGTAGTGATTAGGTCATTTTTATCTCATTTTGAGAACCCTCACTGCATTTTTAACTAATTTTCTGACTTTCAGCTTGCTCTCATATTTATGTTTCTGGGCAAAGCCTGTATTCAAGGAGCGTTCAATATTCTCTATATATTCACTTCTGAGCTAAATCCAACTATTGTACGTAATAGCGCAGTCGGTATTTCCTCGATGGTAAGAAAATGTTTCGCCTCAAATAAGTAATGTGCTAGTTAGAAAAGATCTAGCCTTTTTACAGATTGCGCGAATGGGTGCAGGAGCATCTGGATACATTGCTATTCTCTCCGACGTCACATTGCCTATTGTACCTATGCTAATTTTTGCAGTCTTTTCTCTATGTGCCGGTATTCTTGTCATGTTCCTTCCTGAAACTCAGGATCTTCCTCTTCCAGATACTATATGGGTAAGCTTTTATTTAAAACTTGTTCGCTTATCGGATAGATGAATTTATTTTAACTATTAACTGTCTATGCAATATTAGTAAAGATAAAATTAGAAGCGAAATATTATTTATTTTAAAGAATTATATCCTATGAGAAAAGATAGGTTTGGCTGTTCTTAATACCATAGGACTCAACTACGTACTATAAAATTATTATTACTACTAAGCTTCAGCTTATGATGTTAGATTTACTTGGAAACTTTAATAAAAGGTAGACTTAAAAAAGAGTAATGTGTAGTAGATAAGATTCAGCGCAGCTTCATGATTGAATTCCTGTCATTTTATTATGGGTAATTTCCCACTTTTATCTACCGCACCTTACTTTTCTTTTAATACTTACTAGGCTGTCTCCAAATGAACTTTCTTATAGGATGCAGTTAGTATGCTAAAATCCAAACAAAAGCCCTGTGTCCATTTCTCTGATGACGTTACAGAAGGAGATCATATAAAAGAACCTGCTTATGAACCGGCTTAAATGACAGGATCTCTGAACAGATGAATGGTTACATCCCTTATATTCCCTTGATTCATTTTCTTTACCCGAAAGTACAAATAACTTTAAGGCCACAAATATTTGAAATCTACATGCATAAATGAAAATAAAAGAATGATTTTGTTTTGAGAAGAGATTCTTGACCATCCTTCACTACACAAAGGTACTGAGATGAGTATTGTAACCTATGTACAAGTTCAGTCACGGAAACACACAGGACCTATTGCAAGTAGTCCCAGATGGATAATAGCACAATGCTCTCAGACTAGCATAAGAGCCGGTTAACTATTTATTTTTTATTTACACAACTTATTAGCTCCAGTGATATATTTTTATTGCTCCATATAAATTGGTGTCAAGCTTTATCCTTGATTTAGTCACTTCCGTTCACCTTTTGTTTTCCTATTATGTCATACTCACTAAGCAATTTTTGTTGTTTTCTTTAATGATATGTGCAGTTACTATTCCAAATTCATTTTTAGAAAAATTAAAGCATATTTCAACTTGGTTTCACAATTAAACAACTTAATTCACTTATGTGTAAATTTCATTTAAATGTTAAGAGATTTTAACTATTTCACAGCCATCTTTTAAGATAATTGTAATGTAAAATAAGCAGTGGTAAACTTCACTGTTGAACAGTTATGTTCTAGTCCACTTGAACAATATTATTAAAAAATTCCAATAAAAATATAAGCTACTAATTATAGAAACACCAAACAGTAACTCTGATAAAGTGCACCTTATTTATTAATAATTTTCTCTAGGCTTATTTTCTAAGAAACATGACGTTTAATTTTTCAATCATTAATATAGCAGAAAAGTTTTATAACTGGTTTTGATTACAAATAGATAATTCATTTAAATCATCCAGATGAAACTTTACACATTGAAATTAACTTAATAGTACTTTGTACTTCGTTATATAGATATGAAGTGGAAAAGTGACTATGAAGTTTATTGAAAACGTGTACAGAGGTTATGATCTACTGAAAAAGGAGAGACTAATGGCAGTGGCATTTGTTACAATGACAGTCCTTAGGAGTGGTATCTAAAATGGAATTTATACTTAACACTTTATCTATAGATCGTACACGCCAGCTTTATTAGGTCTATAACTAAATTCTGAGCATCGTAACTTCAATTTTTTACTACCAATTTTACAACTAATATGTACAAATGTACAGTATTTTTCTTACCATTACAGCAGTGGTTTTTCGCAGCTTCGCTACAGCAATGATTATGTTGGCATTCACACTTCATTCCAGGTGTACATGTACAGCTTTCACCACAGTTGCAGTTAGGTCCTTTTGCACAATCTGGACGTAGATATCCATTAATCTTCTCAGTAAAACTTATGCATATTCTAAATATTAAATTCTTGTATAAAACAACACAAATACCGGTAGACAAACTTACCACACTTGCAAGGCATGTCGTTATTGACCAGCTGGGTATTCAGCTATATATAACATCAATGAGAAGCTCTCTTATATAGCCGCACAGACTTCTTGTAGTTTCTATTTTGTGATTGATTAGTGAAAATCATGCGGAGATAAGAACACCAAGGCAAAAAATAAAGTGATAACTAGTATGCTGATTCAATAAACAATTAGATCCCACTTAATTAGAAACAGTAAACACTTGCAGAAATTAAGATGCTTAACAGAAGTCTGTAATCCTAACACAATACTCCACGTGTCGCTAGAAATATTTCTCGACTCTCTATCAATTCAAGTATCAGTTTGCATATCTCATACACAGAATCCAGTTATTCTGCATACTACATCTGTTCCTCTATTTTGCTCGTTAATGCTATTTATGCCCACTATCAGTTCCTTAATGAGCATCAAAACAGAATGCACCGCTTAAAAAAGCATTCGCCTGATTAACTCCCTCAATTAGCAGATTCGTGACAACCATTAAGGGCTTGTCTTTACGCTAATTCCTATTCAGCATGCTTGAACAATGTGTAGTTCCGACTTACACAGGACGAAACCATCCGTTTGCGAAATAATAATTAAAGTTATCAATGCTAAATAACGCAAATCAAAGTACCTAGAGATATGCAATAGAAAATATCTACCACTGTACAAGTTTATACACCAAAAAAATATTCACAATCTATTCTATTATTCATGGACTATCTTTTCTTTCTCCATCCACCCATTGTCCAGTATCTTTATCACTATCAACAACAACGTCAGGATTTGCATCCTCCTCTTCAATTACTGTATCAGGTTTCTTATTTCTTAAAGAAAATTCTGGCCATCCATTTAAGGCATCTTCCAGAAAACGGAACATCCACTTTGATGTGATTGCACGATCTGAAAATTTTGAAAAATAAAAATAAAAATATTAAGCCTGAACAAGATAGCTTAACATTTTTAATTCAAAGAACTAAAAGGAGTTTTAAAACCTAGAATTAATAAGGTACTATTTCGTACAAATTAACCATTCTAAATATACCATAAGTTGAGAATAGTTAGTCTTACCTATATCCTTCAGTTGGACAGTCTTCCTTTTATCCAAAACAGCTTGTGTGTAAGCAGTTTTAGCTAATTCTTCAATGAACAATTCCTTTAACATAAAATTAAAATTCAATGTTTACTCAACCAAATTAATCTGATTAACAACTAATATATAAGAACTCACAGTAGCTTTAGTGACAAGTAAAACCGCATCATGATTAATAGCGCCTAACTCAGGATCAAGTCTACAAATCTTCTTTACACGAGATAAAGGTAGATCTACATGAAGTAGGTTGCTTATACGGCTTTCAGTATCAGCACATATATCTGAATCTTGTTCCATAAGAGCCTAAAGATAATAAACTAAAAACGACCACGCTACTTAATGAACCACTAATACATAAATTTAAGTTCAAATTAGGTAAAATAGATCTAATGCTTGTATGTTTAAAAAAACAGTAAAATGGTAAATGATACCAACTAAAATGTTTTTATCTAAAAGTGTAATTTAACTATAATTTTGGATTATAATATCTTGACAACTTCCTTAATATTTAAACAAAAGCAAAAGACAATTATACACATAATTTTAATAAATATACAGCACCATCTCATCATAACTAATACTACAAAAATTTCGTACATTTGAAATTTAAATTCAAAAATTGGACTAACGCCAATGGTTAATAGTTGGGAAACTTAAATTTTCGTATAATCTTCAAGTTATAATATAACTAAAGCTTCTCACTGAAGCCATCAGTATTTAGCTGAGCTAGCCACAAACAAATATATTAACTTGCCCTAACATGAATACACTTATACTGTGGAACACTAGATGAAAAGAATCATTATGGAATTCTTTAGAGGGCATTATTATTAAGCGAAATTTATGAACTTAAGAATGGATAAAGAATATATCAATTTTCAAATAGTCTTCTCTATGGGTTTATTATTGGATTTTCATTAGTAATTGTAGTATCCATCTGTCAGTATTTATATGGTAAACAATGTTTTCACTCGTCCCTCCTCCGCGCTCAAAATCAAATGTTATTGCTCCACCTCACCTAATTTTGTCTCTATTAACCTAATGTTGAATAAAGTTATATAACTAATTGATTAGTATAAGTTTGTTACCAACTCGTAGTATGAAAACATTACAACATCCATGTGTTTAGGAAAATACTTTTTTCTTATTAATCTGGTGGCTTATGGAATCACCACTCTTTAATTGGAAAATATAAGCAAATAATCTCTAGTATTTGCTATTAATGAAGTGATTATATATTTTCATGCAAGTTCCTTCAATTATCGCCTTGTTACAGAGTATCTGTATGTTTCTAACCTACGTGCAACATGTTGGCTGCGCTACTAGAATGCTCGTGATTTCTCCGCCATCACCTCAGCTGAAATGCCCTGATTGTGGAATTCTTTCTATGGCTAGTTATTACTCTATTTTGTTTTACTTTTTACTCATTATATTTATTTTTTGAGTATCTTGGTGATACTTTGAGCCTGTTATTTTAATCTTAAAACGGATAGTGCTTAGTTTCATTAGCAGGATTCTAATTGGTCCGATACACCGTTACCATGTCCCTTTGTTGAGCAGGTCAACGTAAGATGTGCTATTGTCATCAAACCAACCCGGGGTTTCTTTCAATCGTAAGTTTGCTTTACAACCATCTTAAACCTATTTAGTTAAGTAGAATTCAGTTTAATTAATTGAGTAATTAATTGGAATAACTATTGTGTAGAAAATTACCTCATCCTCACAGTACACACCAGCAAAAGTATCATGCCAATCTTTTGATGTGTTTTAAAATTCTTGATTTAAAAAAAAGTATTTATGGTACAAAAGAGTCATCTCCTCCCAGCTATAAAAGAAGCATCATGCCTATGAACCATTATAATGTTTAATGAAATTAGTGGATAAATATTTACGCAATGTCTTAAAAAGATGAAGAATATAACGTTAGCTAATGGGAGACTCATTGTTGTAAATTCATTGGTGGCTTAAAGTGAGAAATGAGCTATAATTTATACGTTCACAATTCTTCGAGTACTAGAAGAATTCCTTAAAGTTGTAGGATTGGATTTTGATTCACCACTTGTCTTTATTATTTATTTTTGTCATGCGAAGGTACAAAATTGGAGATGACCTTCACATTGGTATTTCGGATTCACACTCTGTTGTTCATTCCTATTGGACAAATGGTATTTCTTCTGAAAATGCATCTTGGGATATGTCAATAGTCGTTCATCAATTCACAGATGAGGATGCAAGCTGGTTCGATGATTCCCTTTCTCAATTCCTCACTCAATACAGCAGCAATTTTGTCCCTCATGTAAGTTGAATTTGTTATTCTTTATTGGTCTAGTTTTTTAAATATGAACTACATGGAAATTGTATTTTTGTTGTTTTCGAACTTCAATCCAATTTCGTTTAGTTGTACAGCGACATTGAATGGAATTGTTTTGATCTAGTCATGGAGTTTCTTCGTTATGTTAACTTCCGTAACTATACAAAGGTACATTTTGTTGCAGAATTTGTTCAAGAATCTTTGAAAACTGCAATTAAGTATTGTAAATTGGTAAGTAAAGTGCAGGAAAAGGGATGCATTATGATAGCTTAGGTATGCATTAACTCTACTTATAGTTGTGAGATTTGATTAATATAAATGATACTGAATTAATCATACGAACATAACTTTAGTACAGACCTAAGATTTCAACCAGTGTGATACTCTTAAGGTTGTATTTTTGTTTTTATCCTGGACTTATTGGTTTTAGATGTACATTTTCGCTTTAAAAATGCCATAGTTTGTAATAATCATCAACAGCACTTTTTTAGCAGTAAGATAGAATGATGTTAGGGATTAAAGGGTGATAATGCTATTTGTTGTAAAATGTAAAACTTTATGTTGAATCTAGCTATCCTTTCCATTCTAAATTGGGTCATGCCTTTTAGTGCAGCAGAGGATACCAATGCGAATGATCACCCTTAATCTCCGAAGCAAATGCAATACCATACTTTTTCTTATAACTTTGCTTTTTAAAGCGAATTTGCTGCATGCGTTTGTTATAAAAAGTCGGACCTTATTTCTATCCATCTGATCATTAATGTGTTGTTTTTGTTTATATATATATATGTACATATACATATTGATGATTAATTGTTCTTATGTTGCATCTTTGTTGTTAAAATCTATTTTGTTAACTTAGCTTTTTCCAGGAGTTATGTTTATTATCTTACATTTAGAATGTTTAATCAGATCTTGTAACAGCTGTTATAGTCAATTCCTTTAAAAATTTCATAAAGACCAATAGTAGTTTAAGAATCTTTGTTTTTTTTCTGGCCAGTTTCTAAGGATACTTTTAATTTTTGGAGAATGTTATATACCTTTCATTTGTGCCCAAATTAGGTATAGTATGTTAAAATAGATAATCAATTTATTTAACTTTTATCTTTATATGGTAAAAGTCCGCATACATTTACTTTGATTTTCTCACTTGTGCTTAATTTAATATACTTAGTATATTGGTTTTTTACTTCTTATTATAGCTGTATGGCTGATGTTCTTGAGGAGACGTCTTCTGTTGATACAGATAGGAATATTGATCTCTGTAGTTTTCAGAACTGTCAAGTAAGTTATCAATTTTTTCTTTATCACATAATCATTGCATTTTTCTGATGTCAACTATTTATTTCCTATTTTAGTTTGAAATATTCACACATGATTATCGCGAATACAAGAATGTACCTAGATGTGAGTCACATACCTCTGATGACAAGAGTTGTTCTTCAGAAGGAATTGGGTATAAAAAGAAAGATGTCGTGAACATAACTAGGAAGCTTCAGAAAGCTATCTTTATGTTACAGAAGTAGGTTTATTAGCCATTTTTATTAATTTAGTTAAAATGATTATTGTGGATATCAGTATAGGTAAAATAGTTTATGTAAATTATTCTAGTTTACCTGATAGCGATGTAGTGAAGAGTATGATTGAAAAGCTGGAAGACTTAAATGCCCGTTTCCAAACTGCAGTAAGAGATGATGGTGCTGAATTTTCATTGACTACACTGAATTTTCCAGAGTTCGATCCTGTAGATATGGATCTTTTTCTAGGAGATGGAGAAGTTAGTCTATAAGCTGTTTTTCTTCGCCGAACTGTCATTATTTTTAAACTAAAGAAAATTGTTTAACATGATTTTATTATATTGTCTTATTCTCTGCTTACAGGTTCCACGATCACTAACACTACTAGAAGCGGTAGAAGAAGATCAACGGATGGCACGACAACGAATGCAGGTTTTATTATTTGAAGCTGAAATAATGTTACGTGAGTACGACCACTTAAAAAACGGACTTCGGACTTGACGTTTTTTGTACATTTAATATAAGTGATTTTGTTTAGTTTTAGTGAAATTAAGATACATTATTATGAGCTGAATTTTACGTTATTATTAAGAACTGATTTGAGATAATAAAATTTATTGCAAAGTTGCAATGTGCATACAAATTAAATGTTGAGAGTTACAAAGACAGGTTAAAGAAGGATAAGATCAGAGGGCGGGGAAATGAATTAATGACAAAATTGCAGAAGTAAAGGCACGATAGAAATGGCTTAAACTTATGATTTCGTATCTGCTTATTGGGGTTATTACTTCTCTAAAAATCAATAATTTTGTTCAACCTTCTATTTTAACTGTCGTCAGGATATCCTGCACTCATTATGGAGGAGAGTTTGGAATTGAATTGATAGTTCCAGGATGGGGCTATAAGTGATAAGCCAAATTTGTTTAAAACGCAGCACTTCTTGCTTTGATAGTATCACTTTCCGTCCTTTAAGCTTAGCATTTTTCGGTCTTCTAGTATTTCTTATTTATTTAGTTGTTTTCTTTTAATCGTCCAAATTCTTTGCACCCAATAAATATCTTATCACACTAATTTTTGTTGTGTTAATTGTTTACATTCTTTTGTGGATTATTTTCGGCAGTATTTATAGTGGGACAGAATAGATCAGTGATTATGTATGTATATATATGGAAATAGATTTGTTATTCTACTTATTGTCTTATGAGCAGAGAATTATTATCAAGAATCATAAATAATTTGGGCATTTGAGTATCTTTCCCATTCATATTCTCTTTTTCTCGCATATCCATTCTTTCCATTTTCTTCAATTATCTTGTCTTATTGCAACCTAATCTGTTATTATCACACAATTCATGTCATGTTGCTCGAGCGTGCAACAGTTTTCTCTTATCATTTCTCCAGTGTCATCGACCATGGATGGTGCCAATTTGTTATCAAAATGTCTCAAGGAACAGGTACGTGAATTTCAGCAAGCATTAATATAGAAGATTGTAATAGTCTGTCTGGATCTCCATATAAACACTAAATAAATTATTTCTAAAGTTAGCACTTTTCATCTAGTTTTATTTCAAAGTGAAACATTTTTATATTAAGGGAGTGGAATACATGTTCGGAGTAGTTGGGTATCCCATTATCGAAATTGGAATGGCGGCCCAATTACAAGGAATCAAGTTCATTGCATGCAGAAATGAACAAGCGGTATGAATTGAGATAAAAAGAACGAATTTAAAACTAATAGAAGGTATCTTGGCCTTTTAGGCTTGCTATGCAGCACAAGCCATGGGATATTTAACACGTAGGCCTGCGGTTTGTCTTGTAGTGTCAGGTCCTGGTATCCTTCATGCTATTGGAGGACTAGCTAATGCCACAGTCAACTGTTGGTTTGTTCTTAAATCCACTTTATTAAGTGCCTGAGTGCTATATGCTTATCATGGCTATGAAGATCAATTATAACTGTGGATAATGAGAAAATAATAGGAAGATATATAGTTATTGCCAAAATTTTACTCTAGCACAATATTCTACTGCTTTTCACTCCTGAATTAAAAAATATCAAATATTAATTTTAAGGCCAGTTATTTGTATTGGAGGCTCATCTGATCTAGACCAAGAAGGTCGCGGAGCTTTCCAAGAATGGCCACAAGTGGAGTCAACTCGTCTCTATTGTAAGCATGTTAGTAGGCCAACAACGCTCCAGGCTATTCCATTTCATGTTGAAAAGGTAAAGCAAGTCATAGAGATCTTTATGCAATATTTCATAAATTCCATAAATTTAGGCAGTTCGTTCATGCATGTATGGTCGACCAGGAGCTGTTTACCTTGATATACCTGGAAATTTAGTGTTGAGCTCAATTGAGGATGAAAAAATACCGTATATATTTTGGTCTTGTAGGCACATATACCTACTGAAATGTGTAGGTTTAATTATAGAAGTGTTGCCAAAGTTCCTTTGCCTGCACCAATATCCGTCCCACCCTCTTCATATCTTCAATCAGCCATGAATACAATTCAACAAGCCCGCAAACCACTTGTGGTTGTAGGAAAAGGTTTACTAGTACTGCCAAGATTTATGTGTTCACAAAAAATCACTTTTTATTTGATTACTAAAACCGGTTATTCGTATATAGTAATATGGTAATACAAGACTAATATAATATATTAGGTGCGGCTTGGTCAGAGAGAGGACCGACTATGGTGCAACAATTTCTAACAAGAACTGGTTTGCCTTGGTTGGCTACACCAGGAGGTAAAGGAGTGTGTTCAGATAATCATCCGAGGTAAACATTAAAGCATCATATAAGAAACTAATGTACAATTGTATTTTTTATAGATCAATTGCTCCCGCTCGCTCATTTGCTTTACGGGAGTGTGACTGTATTGTGCTTATTGGTGCACGTCTCAACTGGATTCTTCATTTTGGTCTTCCTCCAAGATTTAATGCAGATATAAAAGTTATTCAGGTGAAATAAATTTACCTAATATTTTATGTCCACATGTAGAAGATCCTAATTGTATGTATTGCTTGAACAACACAATACTATAGCTTACATATGGTTTGTCGTAAACCTGGGCATTCGATCAATACAAAAATGACAATTGAAAAAAATTAAATTAAATTAATATCTGTTGAAGATCGACATTTCTGCAGAAGAATTCCATCAGAATTTACCCACATCTGTCCCTCTACTTGGAGACATCGGCGAGACATTGGACAAGGTTAGAACGTGGAATTTTTCTTATCTTTTTCAACTGTGTAATTATGTTTCTATAAAGTTTACATAGCAAAGAAAATGTTAACGAATAAGACCTGGCTTAATATTGGTGTAGTGAAACTACCTAGATAAGGTTCTGAGTTTATATAGACAAAAAAGCTTTCTTTCTAGTTAATAAACTATGTCGGAGATTGGAAATTTGACGAAGGTACCAAATGGATGAGAGACCTAATAACTAATGCTGAAGCGAATAGGTTAGGTAATTGAATGTTTTGTTAAAATTTGAATGGTTTATTATTATGAGATGCATATACTTATACATAACATTTTTTAGGCAGACAGTGGAAGCTATGGCCAGTGACCAGACAATTCCTCTGAATTATTATGCCGCCTATGTTCCGGTATGCACAGAAAGTTTTTGCATTTAATAGCATAACTACTTTAGGTACTTCAGAGTTTTTGGTAAATGAATGTGTAATAATTATATAATATGCTTGACCACACGCCAATTGTTTGCTATTATTTTTTATTTTTTATTCATTACTAGTATACGATGTTGTATACGAGACCATTATTCTGTTATTTTAATTTTATAGCGTAAAATCATCAATAAGCAGTTTATTATTTAAAGTTTATTAAGACTAACGCATGCTTGTAAATCTCTTATGTGTCTGCATTATGGGGTTGTAAACGGCGTGGTGTAAAATGTAATGAGTTTCCCATAAGCTTCATTGTTCCATTGCCATCAAACTTGCTACAGATTCGTGATTTCCTCGCTCAAAATGACGTAATAGTTATTAATGAGGGAGCTAATACCATGGACATTGGAAGGACAATGATGCCAACAACGTTACCACGACGAAGGCTCGATGCAGGAACCTTTGGTAATAGCTCAATTATGTCCATCAGATGTTTATATTAATTGAAATAATTTAGATCTGTAAAGTATTACACTATATGGTGGTTGATTTTCCAGGCACAATGGGCGTGGGTCAAGGTTATGCTTTGGCAGCGGCACTCTTCTGTCGCGACTATACACCAACCACTAAGGTTCTTGTTGTACAAGGTGATAGCGCTTTCGGTTTCTCGGGAATGGAATTAGAAACCATTGCAAGGTGGGGAAAAAAGAGAACGGATATTATAAAAAAGAAGTGAAAGTAGTGACATTTCTACGATTAGAATAATATGAATTTTCTTATTATAGGTACAAACTACCTGTGGTAACTGTGGTTTTCAATAACAGTGGTATATATAGAGGCTTACTTCCAGAAGATATGAAGGCAGTTGATGGAGATCCAACGCTTCAGTCAGTACAACATATCTGTATCTCCTTGACTTTGTGTTCACTGAAGCTCTTCAGACACATTTTGATTGTATTATTCTTTAGTTATTACTACTAATAATTCTACCGTTAAGGCTACCCGTCCTATCCCTATCAGCTGAATGTCGTTATAACGATCTTTGCTGTGCTCTTGGTGGAATCGGCTTCATGGTGCGTTCTGTTTCGGAAATACGAGAAGCGCTTTCCACATCATTCAAAAAGAAGGATGGGCCAAGTTTGATCAATATAATAATCTCAACGGACTCAGAACGTAAAACGCAGGCGTATCCTTGGCTGACCAGGTCCAAAGTCTAAGAAAACAAATAATCACGGACCAAATGAAGTCAGCTTTTGTATGTTGTATAGATCTTCATTTCTGTGAAACAACTCTTGAATGTGGTTGTACATATATCATATTTGTGTATGGTGTATTTGTAATGTGTATAGTTTTGTATATGTCCATATTTCTTAAATAATACAATTAACTAACATGTTCATTATTTGTTTCATGGTAGAGATCGATATTTGTGCAAGGAAGATAATCCTGTTTGCCTTTAAGTTTAAAAATAAACTAATAGAAATACTACCCATTATAGATTATTACTAGTTATTTTCTGGAAAGAAATCTCCTAAGTTTTCATCACTCTTTCTTTCTCTTGATTCGCCGTCTTTTTTCACACTTATAGCCGTTTTTGATTCCATTTCGTCCCCATCTTCTTGGCTTTCTCCAAAATTAAAAGCCTCAAAATTATCGAATGATCCAGCCTATAATCACCATCTTCAGTCATGTGAAATAGTGCTCCATAGTACAAGGATGTGTCAAAGAGTTTCCCTTTTAAGCTCTAGCTTATAAAATATATTGGCTATAACTACTATATTTTGTCTGTTAGTCGCTGACCTTATCTCTTAGCAATTCATCTTCCCTCCCTCTATGATGTTTCCTTTGTCTGTCGGTTAAATGAGTAGATAACTGAATAATACGAGCTCTAGGAGCAAACTTTGGCAAATCAAAAGCGCGTATTGGATTTGGCTCTTGTTTCCTAAAATGTTTTCGTTCTATAAGTCTTGAAATAAAATACCGTGAAATTTAATGGAGGTACAGCTACATACACAATGTTCACAAAGGAATTGAGCATAAATCAATAATAGCAGAAGCGAGAAGAAAATTGTTAACAGCTTACCTAAGCACTGTCTTTGCTTCTCCCTCATCGGCATGTGATCGTATGAATATTATTAGAAGAGTAAAAAAGATAATTCTTCCCTCCATTTTTCTTCCGATAAAAGCTAAATGCCTGAATCGACTGTTATAGCCAAACAGTCTGGTTTGTGGACTGAAACAAGCTGCCCAAACGGAAAAATCCACTGACGATCAGGTTCTTTCACGAAGAAACGAAGTTTATATTTCAACTTCTATTTTATTAGAAACATAATTTTTAAGCATAAACAACAATTTATCCACATTCTTTTTATTTGCAGTTTTTTAAAATCATCCATGTATATGGTATGAACCTAAATTGGACCACTGCCCAACAGATAGAACTGAATAACCCGATCCACGCCAGACCCAATACTTTCGCTGGTTTCTGCTTGCAAACTGAAACAAATGTTTTCAAATAAATGGCCTAAAAATATGTCCTAAATGAATTTCCAATCTGTATCAGATTTAATGAATAAAATATAAATTCAAAGAAGGTTGTGAAAATACGTTTTGCATGATAGTTGTTGACCCAAAATATGAATATCTCACCTATGTCCTTGTTAGTGAGTATCATACATTGTTCGTTAGATTCCATAAGAAAGTGAAACCAAAGAAGGAAGATTGTGAGGTACACGGACTGTAGTACACATAGAACAATACTTGACACCTGATGACATTCGCAGTGATAGCCAACTGCTTTTAAAATGTGGTTTCGCACATATTTATAATTTTCAAGATGTATAGAGAAGCAATGTAATCAAGCTATAATTACCTGAAGACCGAGAACTATGCGAAAGAGACATGCGTGAAGTGAGAAAATACCCGATAAAATGAATATTATCGAACAAATAGAGATAAAAGTCTGAATAGATTCAAATCCACATTGAACATGAGGAAATGTGCTAAACAGTGTATACACCTAAAATAAGCGTTGATCCATGTAATTAAACAAATTTAATTATTTCCTCAATCATATCAAATAGTCTTACTTATATATTCGACTCACCAAAAATGCTGAGAATATGCTATGAGCCGAATATAAGACAACTATTGAAGGGCGATGAGCATACTGGAACACCGAGATATGTGATTGTTGGAGATCTTCTCTCTCTAATTTTAAAAGTTAAAACTACCTTAACATCTGCCATTTTCAGAATATTATCGGAACATGCGCTGTAAATACATAATATACATAAGTGGTTCGGAATTCTGAATCACTAAAAATAATGAATCATAAGTAAAACCATCGTTGATAGTACAAATGCGAAGTTTATTTTATTGTAAACAAATCGATTAATAAATAAGTCCCTATGTAAATTATTAATTTTCAAACACCTCCACTTTAAGAAACTAAAGCAAAGGGTAACAAAAATGACTTGATAAGAGAGTAAAGTTTGCCTGAAGGCAGCTGAGCTGGGCCACCAGGAGATACACCCACCGGACTTCGGTTGAACTCTTCAAAATTAATGGAGATGTTCTTCAAACAGCCATAAAACGTCTTTATTCTTTTTACTCGACTTTTTAGAAAACATTCATAAATGATTCTCTCTGTTCAAAACATACGCTAAGCAATGCCAACTTACACATTTTTGCGGCTTTGTAAGAGACAAATCACTATTTCTTGAGAATATGCATAGTGTAACAAAAATGTGAAAGAAAATATTTATTAGTGACCAAATGAACACAACAACAACAGAAGTCTAGACCTAAGCCTATGATACTCCCAACGTCGATATTCATAGCAACTGAGGCGGAGACACCAGGTCTACCCAGCGTATATTTATCACAATTTCTGGGTTCTGAACATACTTTTTTTTTTCATTAGTATTCTTAGCTTAGATTAATACGGCAATTTACATATCGAAAATTATGCGGCGACATTTCGTGGGTTTCTCCTCCAGAGAATTCCTCCTTTTATCATCTGGTCAGCAATATTCTCGGGAACACAGGACGTTCCCGTCTTCTTAATAATTTCCTTTATTTCCAACTCTTGAAAAATTAAACTTCGTATCTTCATTGTGTAGCAGCAGCCTTATTCCCATACGGTACTTCGCCCTCTTTACATTAAAAATGTATTGTGAGGTAAATATCGGAACTTGCAAATTTGCG
>JAJAVP010000330.1:0-48108 GCA_020740425.3 Heterorhabditis indica
ATAGACAAAGAGGTATATGGTAACCATTTCACGACCTTCATCCACCTTTCCTTGAGATATTCATTTGTTGTGTTCTTCTAGTAAAATCTGTCCAGCGCTTTTTCGAAATGGATGAATATTAGTGTCCATTGGTTTTTTTGGAATGAAAGCAAAAAAAAGATAAAAGAGGCAATTTTGGATTGTTTTTCCTAACTTAGTATTACTAATGTGATATTGATGATGAATTTATATTACTTATTGCGTCTAAAGTTTTTATCTAGTGTTGCACTTGTGTATTTTAGGTGAAAAGTAATGGAGATACATTTAGAATCGTCGTCAGCTGGGAGATATTTATGCTTTTGGAATGGTCATGTACGAAACTATATTCCGTGCACTTCCCTTTGCTGATGGAACTGATACACAAGGTATGAATGGCCATTTAATCTGCTAACTCATCAGAATGATTATCAATATAAATGTGGACTATTTATTTTGAGTAGAACTACTAGGAATATAACTTTTCTATCTTTATTTTGGATCTAAATGTTTTACTATTTCAGCGCTTGTTGATTCCATTAGAGATGGTTCGAAGGTAGTTAAGCCACAGATTCAAACCAATAAGGTATGTAATCAAAATATACTGTGATTCTCATTCATTATTTTTGCTTTAATAATAATAATTATTATTGATCTAATAATATCACATAAAAATGTTATTTTCTGTTTAGGTTCTTAACATGGATCTAACGAATTTGATAAATGATTGTTGGAATACTACACCTGAGATGAGGCCAAGTTTAAGGAGAATCAAGCTTAATGTTGAAACTTACCTTAAAGTGTGCGTTTTCATATTTAGTTATTAAAAACACATAAGAAACTTTGTTCACCATCGAATTTCAGCCGAGGAAGTCTTGTAGATCAAATGATGCGAATGATGGAACAAGTACGTTGTAGTTAAACTATAATTTATGAGTGGAAAAGATAATTGTAAACAAAAAAATTCTAGTATGCTAACAATCTTGAAAAACTTGTGCAAGAGAGAACAGGAATGCTGGAAGAAGCAAACGTACGAGCCGATAAACTACTCAGTCAACTTCTTCCTGCGTATGAGAAGCTATTTTTTTACAATAGTGCCTTCTACTTTCCAGCCAAAAAAAAATTACCTTTTATTTATAGTTATGTAACCAACGAACTTAAGATGGGTCGCCCTGTACCTCCTAAAACATTCAGTTCAGCCTCAGTTTTATTTAGGTAAGAAATCATTCTAAAAGATGTAAAAAAAAACTACGATTTTACCATTTGTCCATTAAAATAAAAACTTTAAACCAAAATTAACTCCCCCTATTATATGACTGTGAATTTTGGGAAGTTGACTGTAAAGATGATTTCGGCGTTGAGCTTTATCTGAGTTATAGCATATGCGAGACAAGATTCAATCACATACAATGGTATTTTTCTGCAAAGACATAAGAGGACGTTCCTCAGAATACTAAAATGACGTTATTTAAACCTTTAAGGTGATAAAAGAATAGTATCGTTCAATATTTAAGCCATATATTTGTTAAATATTATTTTGCCTTTCTTAATAATCCAGAACATTATAAATGTGTGTTAACAAATTTAGTACCTAGAATTACTTATAATTTGATAACTAAGACTAAGAAAAAAAGGATAAGAAGTTGTGTTAGATCTCCTCAAGTTCTTGAAGGTCATGAGTGGAGGGAAATTGATTACTTGAATGAGTTTCAAGTTAATAGATTTGAATTAGGCATACTTGATGTAGATTTTGGGATAGTCTCTTTGTTTTTCTCTGAGTTTTGCTATTTCCTTTTGAAAAAGAAAAAATTCTAGAAATACCTCTTATACTTAAGTATAAATGCATTTTCAATTTCTACCAGCACTAATAAAAGATGGTTCGTTAGAGAATCAGTTACTACTTATATTCTAATTTTTGCAACCTAAAAAACTCGTTACAGTGATATTGTGGGATTCACCGAAATGTGTCAACAAGCCACTCCACTAGAAGTTGTCAACGTACTCAACGGAGTGTTTGATGGTTTTGATCAATTCATAGCCAGAAGGGAAGCGTATAAGGTAAAGCCATCAATATCTGAATGTTATTATGCATAAATGAATAGAGCAAAATATCAGTGCTTTCTGCATTCATTAAAGTTGATAACCTATATCTCTTAAAATACTAAAAATTTTAGATATTCAATTTATTATAGGTTGAAACAATTGGAGATGCTTATATGGTCGTTTCGGGAGTTCCAGAAGAAAATGGGCATCGTCATATTAGAGAAATAGCTAGTATCGCCATTGATGTACATAAGGTCGTACTTCATTGTAATTTTTTTAAACTTTTAAAGATTCTTCTAAAAAACTGCAAAATATTGGCTTGGTAGCGAATGCTAGCCACTGGTCCACTGTAATGCATTTTCACATTCAGTACTTTAAAGTTACATTTCAATTTTTTCTCATGGAAAATCATTTGCATTGTTTAACATTATCAAATAATGTAGTTATTTGGAAAAAGTTAATCATATTCTCTTATTCCGAAACCATTTGTTAACAAATTTAATGTTTTTCATTTTACCGTTTTAAAGGGTAGAAATGTCCATGCATTTTTTCTGTATAATATTAGTTAAAAAATACATTTTTCAGTTCCTTACTGACTATGTTGTACCACATAAGAAGGAAGCAAGAATCAGTTGTCGATTAGGATTTCATACTGGTAAATGGAAAAACTTTCGAACTTTGGATATCAACTATTATCTGTTATTTAAGGTCCTGTTGCCGCTGCAGTTGTGGGCCTAAATGCTCCAAGATACTGTTTATTTGGAGATACGGTTAGAAACTGAAGTTAAATAAATATTGTCAAACTCTGCATATTATAGAAAATATAAATAGATTAGTGAAATACCACTATTATTAGGTGAATATGTCATCACGAATGGAGAGTAACGGTGAGCCAGGAAAGACCCAAATTAGTGATGCAGCAAATAGACTTTTGCGTTCCGAATACCCAGAATATATTACAGAGGAACGAGGTGAAATACCTATTAAGGTAACTTCTATTGATTGCCCCCATATTTACTACAATTATTAATGATAGTTTGTACTCGTGCTAGATCTTATTGAACTTCTGTATGACAGGGTAAAGGGATGTGCAAGACATTCTGGCTAATTGGTGTTCATCAGGACAATCTGGCTAATATATATCGTGCACCAACGCAGAAGGTGAGTAAATTTATAAGATTAGAAAGGCATGAAAATTTAATCTCATTATGATTATAAATTTGTATTCAGGTAGCATCAAACTTCAATAATATTCTGGGAATAAACCAAGAAAAAATGAGTCAACCTAAAAATCCTATAGGACAAGGACTAAAGTAAAGAAATACCGAAGATGATAAAAAAATAACAAGGATCTAACCATGTTAGATAAAATTCAAAATTCTAGAGTAGATGCAAATATTGTTGTGATCGTCCAAAATATTGTTGCAACTATCGTACAAATTGCTATCCTTCTATAGATATAGTTTCAAAGTTTATTTACAATACACGAAATATTTTAAGACTAGATGCTGAGTAGTTAAACCTGGTCTTATATTATCTGAACAATAAAGTACTAGTCACTAATGTTGATTATATAAATGGATGAGGTAAATTCTCTCGATAATTAGCGTAGCTACTTTCGACACTTTCAATCTTGTTTCCAATTATATATTAGAATTTCCTATTTTCATAAATCTAGCCATTTATATGTATCATCCAATAAATAATATCCCTAGTTAATATAATAAATCAAAACTAATCAGCATACCCTTTGCAACAATTTGAATAACTTGATAGACAACATTCTGTTTACACTAAAGGCTTCCTAAATTTCATCATAATTGTACAAACCTTAGCTTTGGTATATATTAAACGTGGGAATAAACGACATCACTTCAACATATAGAATATCCTTAAAAGGAGTATATTTCGATACCATTAATTAGATTATTACTAGTCTGAATCTACGCAGTACTTAGGTCGCTACTTATGACTAAGGGGTATTTATAGAACGCCATTAGATTTACTCAACGAAATAACTAGTGCCATTTAAGAACAAAATCCACCAGTGCTCCATTATGCCAAGTCAGTCACTAATTTAAACAATACTTCCCCCAGTTAAAATGAAGTGTTACCACTCCTCTGCTTCGAACACTTCCTAATTACCACCAAAAAATACAAAAGAAGAGTGCACACTTTATTAAACATCCTATTCCACTAATTTGAGTGGCGTGCGGTATTTAAGATAATGATGGAAATAGAAGAAGTATCATTTAGAGGCCCACTCACTTTTCTTTCTTCATACTATGGCCATAAGATGATAATAAATGAAGATAAATAATAAATCGTAGCGTACTATATGGAAAATAATACACTATGTATATCTTCGTTAAAAGATCGGCCAGTTCCGCAGATGACAACAAATTAACTCTTTTAGGGCAAGTTCGCTAATTAAACAACGAAAACATCAAATTAATTTAGTTACTAAGGGTATAACGCCATTTAAAAATAAAACAGACTTAAGTGGAATTTCAGCTACTATTAATAAAATGAAATAAATCTTTCTAGGAGATCCCAAGCTGTGTAAGAGCTGCTTTCTGCTGCTCTTCATCCAGTAGATTCATTTTGTGTTTTCCTTCTAACCAGTATGTTGTACACGCACCCTTTCCCTACAAATAACATTTTTAATTGGAACACATCTTCCAATCTCTAAACACCATCTTTAGGAAGATGATATTTACTACTCTCTAATGTTGGTGGCCATTATCCATTCGCAAACAACATACCTTAACCTCTACTGTTCCTCGAAGAGTGGCTTTATATTCTGGATAATATTTTTCGAGGAGGTCCTTTGAGCATTCGGACATCTGGATCATTTCTGGCTGTCCAGTTGATTCCATACGTGACGCCATGTTTACCTGAAATAAAAAGAATATTCTTCGAATATTTGTGAGTATTAAAATACCTATTCGTTTAAAAATAAAAGAAGACCACTAATAAAAATAACTCTTTCTATATAATATCACCTTAGATAATCGCGAATTATTCAGGTTACTGACTACAGAGGTTTAAAACCTACAAACGTCTAAAATCGGTGCCTCGATTAGTCAGGTTGAAGCGTTGACTACCCACGGTATCTCCAAATAGACAATATCTAGGTGCAGTGAGTCCAACAACTCCAGCAGCTACCGGTCCTGTATGAATACCCAGTCGGATGCGGAGACGAGTTGATTTACGATGGGGAATTTCAAACGTCTTTAGCAGCTATAAGCAGTACATTACAGCTCAAAAACCTTATAAGAATAATTAGTTTTAATCGATTGATGTAACAAAAACAATATTTACTTTCCACGATGTAAGTAGTATGCTCGCTCTTTAAAAGATCGAAACAATATTCTTACCTCCATTATCTCCAAACCAGTGTCTGCAATATGCATAATGTGGCGAGTTCCATTCTCCTCTGGAATTCCAGAAACCACCATATATGCATCTCCAATTGTTTCCACCTAAACTTGATAAATTGAGATACAAATATTAGCTTTCTAATACTTTACTTTACCTTATAAGCCTCGTGTTTATTAATAACATCATCGAATCGACTGTAGATAGCATTCAGCATCGTAACTACTTCTAACGGAGTCGATGAAGAACAAAGAGTTGTAAATCCAACGATATCACTAAATTACAATTATTAAAATCTAGAAAAATAAATAATTCTGCCAATTTTACTACCTGAACATTACTGTTGCCGATTGAAATGTCTTCGGTGGAACTGCTCGTCCCAGTTTCAATTCATTGGCTACATACCTGAAAAATTTTTCCAACATCCCAAGATGTAAAATATCCTATCACAACGGATTTATATCGAGTATTTCAAATAAGTAGAAAAACTTCGAACTTCGGAAGTAATTGACTCAGTAGCTTATCGGCTCGAACATTGGCATCTTCAAGCATGCCGGTTCTCTCCTGCACTAGCTTCTCCAAGTTATTGGCGTATTGTTCCATCATTCTCATCATTTGATCTACCAAAGAACCTTTTCTGAAACAATTGCTGAGTTGAGATAATTGTGTGTAGAAAACAAAACCGAACACTTCCAAGATTCGTTTATTAGTAATCGTTTATTACTTACACTTTCAGATAGCTTTCCGTATTCAGGCGAACCCTTCTAATAGAAGGTCGAACTTCAGGATTCTCGTTCCAACAATCGAAAAGAAGCGCTACCAAATCAGGATGAATTTCAGACTTGTCCTGGATTGTAGGTCGAAACACCTTCTCTCCATCACGAATATATTCCAGAAGTTCTAAAAAATATTTACCAAAAATAGCCATCTCATAAATACTAATTCGCATATATTCGTTGCGATGAATGTTATTCAATGAATGATGTATACTGCGGACATGGTTATGTTGCGCTTACCATGAGGTCATAGGTTAAGAAAAAAAAACAGTACCGTTGATATTCGTTGAGCTTGGAAATGGTAGTGCACGGAATAATATTTCATACATGACTATTCCAAAGGCATATATATCACCCATTTGACGACGAGCTTGCGTTTGCTTCACCCATGTCTATAAATATTCTATTAAGTTTTTATATTCTTCCTTTAATGGGCGATATTTCATAACGTCGTATGCATTATTATTAATATTAACCTCCCACAAAGCACTTGTGAAGTATTTGATTTCAGCTATTTTAATTTTATTAAGAAACATTCCTTAACAAAAGTTGTCATTCTATCATTATTTAGAGCGTTAAACTCTTATAAGGACCAACTGTATTATAATACCCATTACTTTTCAGAAAATATATTAAAATTTATTTCAATGGACCTATTACAAAAATTCTGACCTGATCAGAACGCCTTAGTCTATTAGTTTCTCGGTTTTTCAACATTTCTGGAGGTTGATATAGAATACCTGAATTAATTTTTAAACCGTTTAAACAGAAGTATATATAGAGAAAACATCAAATAGATAATCAATCATGTTATCTGTATATTTACTTGTTCTCTGACTGGAACCACTTTTCCCTTCATCGTCACCATCTTTTAACTGTTCCGTTGTTATAGATCCTAGTTTTTCCCAACGCTCTAATGGATTTGCAATTCCTAAAATTTGAAATCTTGGCAAATATAATTTTCATGCCGTCAAAATAAATAAATAAAATTCATTTTAATCTATATTTCTGACATTAAACGTACCATAGTCAGTGAGTTTGACCATCCAATTACGGTCTATAAGACAAGCCCACGTAGTCAATGATCCATGATAACCTATCGCTGAAGAGTGTAGATATTCCAAACCCTAAAATCAACTGTGCATGATATATCACAATATTTTGTATGATACTCTACTAATAAAATCAATGGAATATGGTTAATTTCATACCAAAGTGACATCTCTAACAAAAGCTCCGTGAAATTTATTATCAAGGACGACTTCTTCATTATAAATTATATCCTGTAATTGTAAACCTTTGGTACTATTTAAATGAATACAAATTGTTTCACTAATAAGGTTAAGATGAACATGTTCAAGCTCTAATAATTATCATAACTAATTTAACGAAGCAGTACTAAAATGTTCATGTGTAGTGTACTCTCAAACAGTGGTTTTCTTTTACTAAATAAATTTATTAAATTTCCACCTGTCTAAAAAAATTCTCATAATTCCATAGATAAATATAAAAAGAAAAGGTATCCGTATTTTTCCATGACATTACCATCTTAGAAGTGCTAAGTCTCATTTGTATCCCAAAATATCTTTTGAAAAAAATCATTTTAATATTATATTTATATAAAAAAAACCTGTAGTGTACCACGGGAACAGAACTTCCAGAGCAATACCATTTCTTCTTTCTCATTAAATGACATTCCGAGAAATGGATTCAAATTATCGTGTATAGCCTGTTTCATCTAAAAAAAATTACATTAATAATCCATAATAAGCGTCAATACAAATGATATATGTAAACCACCTGTGTAAGGAGCTGCATATCTTGCCTATTAAATATGATAGGTCTTCTCTGGGGATAAACATGAAATGATGCATGAGTATTTGTTCCTACTACGGCGTGGTGTTTCGCAAATGCTGACATACTTGACAACTTTGTTTTTGTAGACCCAATAGATAACTAAATAAAACAAATTTAATTATGACTAATGAATAAAATCTAATTATGCAGATATAATCTTGCTATTTTGTTGAGTAATAGGTCACGATTAATGATTAAGCACTAAACTCTCAAATGGTTAATAAGTAGCACATACCATGGAACGAACTTCATCCTCACTAATAATACGAAAATCCTCCCGATACACTCGCCATGGAGTTTTTGATAATGCACGATTTTCACTGAAAAGTTTTGTAGCATAATATTTATGACTGATATTTATCAATTCTAATTGTTCACAATATTGAGACAGAGCCACTATCATAGTCTAGAATTTGTATATACAATTTGGTTCTAAATCCTATAACCAAATTGTTCTATTGTTCTTAAGTAATATGAAATAGATTCAATTACATGACATTTTTCAAATAAACTTATGCCCCTCATTAATGACTATTAAAGATTTACTCCTTAAAATTCCTGATTTGTATCGTATTCTACTGTTAAAACGTCAGACTCATTATAACCTATGAGCAACGTTTAGCCCTCCGTAATATAGCAATATCTATACATTTGAATGATAAAGAAATATCTATTATCTAAAATTTAAGCAGGATATCAGATTATGACAATCTTAATATTTGTCTTTTCCTACTATAATACATTTTAAAAAAATAAATGCTGGTGATATATAGCAGTTATGGACCTACCACACTCGGTATAACACAAGAGCAGCTACTATGGCAATAAGAAGAGCAACCAGCAGCGATCCTCCGACTATGATCATGGTGTAGTCGCACCGTTCATTGCGATAGCCACAAATTGGTTCTTCTTTGGGTAATGAACCATCAGGAGAAGGCCAAAATCCAGATAGAAAGTCCGTGATTATCTATAAATCGTTTTAGCTTTGTAAAGAAACGGAAAACGGTCCCATCACTTATAACAATAATACTGAATCTCCAATTTTGATGACTATAACATATTAATGACGTGTAATTCTCTAACCGTGGCACTCAAACTTCATATCAAAACAAATATGCCATCAGTAGAGTAAATACTATCTTTCGTTTGGCTTATACCCAACTAAGCTGGATGTAGAAATTATTTATGAAATAAGTCCTTTGATTTCATCCCAACTTCTAAAGTGAATGTCAGATGCATATTCTTCACCACTCTATGTAACCATAAAATTTTAGGGCATTTACTAGTGATAAAACTGAAGTCTTGTAGAACCATTAAATCAACTAATACTATATGCTGAGTTATAATTCCATACAGACATTGTGGAATAAATTAGAACCCAATTTTCAAAATAAGGTGACTGCTAGGCTTAATTTTACCCTAATAAATCCACGCCTTCAGTTCATCAGATAATAATTAACTAAACAAACCACCCGACTTAAAGTTCCTATAAAACAAATCTTCTGATAGTACTGTTTACTTAATTTATCTACGGAAGTATGGCATTTTCTGAAAACAAGTGGAAGTGAAAGACTACAGCTAGGAATATCAGTGTATAACTTATCACATAGTCTTAGATATTATCACTGGTACACTAATATAGCAAAACCTTTAGTAAACCTTAGGATTCACTAAGATACCACAAATCTAGGTGTAGGATGAAATTTGACTTTAGCAATAATATTCACTTTTTTAATACAGAGAAGTAAAGTATTACCAATATCAAGCCTGATAAAATGGTTTACATTACTCAGTACATTTTTTTCGACCGTAGTGGGTTAATTCCTCCTCATTTATGCACATTAATAAGCAAGACTTAACTTCATATATTTGCTCCTGAATTTTGCTTTAAATCTGTAGTTACTTTAGAAATGAATGAATTATATTACCGTTCTTATGAGTACGTACTTTTCTAGCTATTTAATCCCTATTTATTAAAATATCTATCAACTTATTAGATAAAAGTTAACTATCTCTTGTTCTGAAAACAGTCGCTAAGATGAAGAAACATATTATAACTATAATTTAGATATACATTGGAACTATGATTCTTATGTACTGATACTACTTGTAATGTTAATGTCAATTTATACCATAGTCAAAATTAATTTTTAACTGTGGTTTAGCCTTTATAGGTAACTATTGAGATTGAGAATACATATAGTTCAAGTAATCTTTAAAAATAGTACCTTTTAGATAGATTTTTTTTCTCGAACAAGCGTAGGTGATAGTGTCCTCCTCTTACCAAATCATAGCATCCACTTTTGGTCTTTAATCCATCACAATTGGCGATTAACCGCGGCTCCAGCTCGTTTATCTTCTTCACGTTGTCACTATTTGGTGGAACGTAGAATGCTGTTTAAAAACAAATTCTCTATACTCTTGTTTTTTGATAGTGATATTTTATCCGACCTACCCGCATAAACGGGAGCACGTTCGGCAATATCATCCATCATAACTAAGCCGGATGATATCCCACCAGCAGAAATAAGACCTATATCGTAATTAAATATTGAACCAAAATATCTCAATTACACTTTTTAGCATCTTATCTCTGAACTCATTACTTATAAAATTTATTTACCAGGAAATATAATCCTTCTCATTTGATTCCAAATAAATCTTCCATCTTGATATATGTCTTCTTTCCCAGTCTCATTCATCGCCTTACGAACAGCTATTGCATATAGTCTCAAAGCATCGTACAAGTGGATGTAGCCATATATATTTTTCTAGAAATTTGGATATAAATAGTCAAGAAAAAGTTGAGCATAGATGTTTTTAAAAAATCGAAAAGCTTTTTAACTATTTCACTATTTAATATTATATGAGTGAGCTAAAATAATACAAAAGTATGAAGTACCATGTCGAGATCGTCAACAGTTAATCCATTCGATTCGACTCTCTCACGAAATGGTGTTATTAAAGTATCATCAAATCCATTCACATCGTCGATCTATAATTTAAAAACTTATTTGTTAACTTTGAGGAAATAAACATTTTTCACCAATTAAAATAATGCCAAAACAAACCAAACATTTAAATTGGGCGTACCCTTCATAATAATTATTAGTCTAAGTAAAATTAGTAGAGAAGAATTTAATATCAAATCTTAAAGTAATATTTTAGTCTTAATTATTACAAAACATAAAATATAATTACTAAAATTATATGGGAAGTATTAAAATTAAAGTAATTTTGATTACATTTCCCTTGTTGTCTTATAAACGTCTAAGCACAAATTGAAAATTACTGCAAGTCTATTCAATTGCCATTTTGTAATAAAAACATGAAACATTGATGTTTAGTAGTAAAAGAGCCAATGACGACGAAGCAAGAGATAAATTAAACTAGTAACCACCTATCGACCAATAGGAAGTGGTTGATAAAAGAAACTATTCTCAGAAGTAACGAATGCGGACGGTAAGCACCGCAGATAAATAGTGAGACTTGTTAGGGTACTTTGGCATGTAACATATTAGCATGTTCTATCCATAGGATTTACGGAAATATAGGAAAGATTGTTGTTAAATATTAAGTAATTTCTAGAAATCATTTATCCTTAATATTTTATAGGCTAAAGGAGGTTTAGAAGATTTATTATCGGTTAGCCGTGTTGTAATATTAATATATAGATCAATAAATAATATTATTATAAAAAAGTGGAGCATTGGATCTATGCATATTTTTAAAAATGTTGATAATTAAGTTTGAAAGATAACCAAATAAGGAATCTGAACGTTGGCATAATCTTTGGTTTGTATTCTTACCAGTGGTATTCAGTTACTATTAATTGTCCATCTGAAAACCATTTGTAAACTCAAGAACATACTATGAGTGAATTGGCGTAATGATCCTTAATGTTTTGTTGTATTTGACCGTCTGGTCCAATCCAGGGCGAAGTGTCTTTATTCTCTGTCTTAAATAAATCGTAGATAGAACGACATATAAAATTCAAATAAAATAGACATTTAAGACCAATACAGTAGATAACATGATCATAAGGGAATATTAAACCAGAAAGTTTTGAAAAAGAAATTGCTAAGAATTTTACCTGAAGCCATGGAAGAATATAAACATAATCGTGGGTATTCATTTTCGATGTATATGCGGCTTTCATAAACTCTCGAGACATTTCTCGAGTTTGAGAGAAAACACAAATTATAACTAAAATAATGCTTAAAAATGAGGGATGGCTAATAGAATCAAAAGGATATAATAAATTAATAAAAATAATGGTGTATTTTTAGTAACAGCCAGAATTCCAGAGAAATATAAGATCTCACTTCTAACGCTATTGGCCAGTTCATTTAGCAGACCGCTCTGAAGGATATTTTTTGTATCGGCTACTTCGTCGAACATTACCTGACATTTTATTAAACATGCTAAAAGTTGGAATGAAAATATTGCTATACTGACTTCCAATGTCATAAAATCTCCTAGCACTTTTTGTCTACTTACTTTTTTTATGACATTAATTTGTCGAGTGTGAAATACCTCCTCAAAAGCTGAGGCTCTCTCAAAAGCTAAGGAGCCAGTATTCGTTGCAATTCCGACCTATGAAAGAAACATACTCTCTTTTTCTGTTCATTTTGCTACTATATTCACTTCTCCTAATGTTTTACCTCTTTACCCCTCTTATAAGAATATGCATACTCTACTCCATCCGTAATGCTTCAACAAAGCCGCTACAGCTTCAGCCAATGAATTGGTAGTTCGTAGAGACACTCGTGATAATGTTTTGTAAATAGACTTGTCAGCGAAAGCATTTGATGATGCCATGTAGCCCACAATAGGAACGTTCCAAAATGTTGCCATCTTTGCTACTGCATCCAATTCTAAACAAATTTTGTACTCTGGCACGTCTATCTATATTAAATATAAAAATTGTGATGACAGTGTTTACATTTGACCGTCGTCATTAATTTTTGTGTATTACCCACTGAAAATAAAGGGAGCAGTCATCATGAATATCTCGTACTGAGCATCAAAGTGTTTCTACTAACCAGCATTGCAGTACGGTCCAATAAATGCGCGCACTTTCTGAACGTGATACATGTCTGCCCCCACGGCAACACCTTCGAACGCTTCGCCGCACCCCATCTGGTTCACGATCCTGCACGACAGATGGCTCCTTTTATCTACAGCTTCTTCATTACCCACTACTCATTTTTCATTCTTTTTTCAATTACCTCTTTTTAACTCACAATGTTTTATTGTAAATTTAAGCTAAGTACTTGAATACAAATGTAATTTCCACTAAATTTGTTATCTAGATATGATATGACTTCCTTTCAAAATTATACTACTCCTAACACTTCAGCAAGATACATATTTCTATTACTAATATAGTTTTTTTGAGGTGACGTAATAAGTTACGATTAAAATTTCAAAACCTGCATAGTGTTTGAATGCTATAGTAGCCTATCATATCTTACTTCCTGATTAAATGGTAAACGGTAGTCATTTGATTATTAAACAAACCAATTTTTTCTATAACATACTTATTGTATTATACGGAAATTATTAGTGATTTCCAGGGTGAAAATTCCGAAAAAAAACGTCAAAAAATAACAAGTTGCATAATATCAAAATATAGAGAAAAACTTGTACTATAAATGGACTTTGCGGTGAGAAACTATTACCAAAAATATGAGAGCTCAATATATCTACAATAAAATTAAAATCTGCTGCATTCTATTGAAAACTGCGCAATATTCCTAGAGTTACGGAAAAAATAAGTTTATCGGAATGTGATATTTTTTTATATTTTAAAGAATTTCATTAAAATTTAACAGTAGTCATTTATAGCTGTTTACTACTTTTTATTGATAAGAGCCTTTTGAACCTACGCACTCCAAATCAAAAGTTTCATCCAACACTCCATCTTTCAAAAGTTCTTTACGAGAGATGTCGAGGACCTTCTCTCCATTTTTCATATAACCAATTGCTCCGATATGTCCAACACGAACCTAAGCGGAGTTAATTCTTACTAATAATAATCTTATGAGTATAATGTATATGGAAAAGAAAATGTAATAAATAATAATATAAGTGAAGTAATTTATCGTTGCTCTTTCAATGTAAATAAATAAGCAAAGCTGAATAGAGTAGTTAGGTTATTCTTCACTTGTAATTGTTTTAAAGCAAGCATAAAACAATCAAATGTAGCTATAAATAGTAACCTACCTTTACGGCGTTTACACCATTTAAGAATATTGTAACTAGAATAACAAGAAGTTTTTCTCTGCCCTTCATACCTGTGAAGTAACAGAAGCGATATTTCTGTCTAAGAGGGCCTATGAAGCTAAAATTAATTATCGAAATATACGATAAGAGATAAGCCAAGTAGAAATTAATGCGATCCAAGGGATTGGTGTGCTATACAGCACTCAGTTGATTGGAGAGTTATCTTTAATTCTCACGGATTTTATATTGCGCATATTCATTACATTACTCATGAGATTTGTCTCATATACAGTAACACATCAGTTATAAACAACACTTGCAATGAGTGACTTTATCATAAACTAGTAAACGCTCCGCAAGCTATTTGATGTAATAGATGTATGTTCCTACTTAAGATTGCAAACTTAGGTATCAAAATGTCAATGAAACCTCATGCTTTTATAACATCAAAAAAGTGTTGGCACCCTACCTCTCATTTAACTGAATGAAACGAGGGCAAAAATTATCAATAAATTCCAAAGAGCTATGAAATCGTCACGGTTCTACTTATACGGCACGTGCAACTGCCTTAGGTAATCCTCGTTACCAGAGGCGATTCGCTATGAAGCATGTCATGAATGGGTGCTAATATGAGTGGGGCAACCACATAATTGATACAGTCAGACCAATTGGGTCGATTAAGATGGCTTGGTTCAGTCTTCAATTAAAATTGTCCGTGAGAAGTTGAATTTGAATATATTGCTAGTTATACGACTATATGATCTTCCATTAAGGTTGTGAATATATTTCACCATCACTTTTTTCATTAAACGGTATATTCGTTAATATTATCATTTTAAGACTATTAAGAAGAAACTTGAGAGTATTTCGACGTATTTCTTACCCTATTTCTGTTACACCTTATCATAGTTTCTAGTTGTCTAATAACATAAGATATGCACTTATTTTTTAATCTCCACAAGCTAGGAGTTGCCGCTTGCACCTGCATCTCCTATCTATTCCTCAATCACGACAAAATGTCGGTGCAATATAGACATGCAGTTATCTTCTATCGTTAACTATGTTGCAATCTATATCCGATCGCACCTCCAATACATAAATCATTATCTCTTAGATATTTTTACTTTTATTGTCCTCCTAATTGCTAACTTTATCACTATTACTCTAATTAATTTGGTAAGTTCTTCTGGTTTAAATAAATATCAGAATTGATGATTTGAAAACCAAACTAAATAAAAATAGGAATGGCTATTTAAATTTAAATAATACTACAGAATTTAGCTAACAAATATAGGTACAAATATTAGATATATGCAAGTAGTATTATTAGTGTAAAAATTATGCTAAGAGCATGAGGTTGTTACAGAATGAAGTTGCCCCGCCGGCTGAAAGCTTGGCTTATTAATTTTTTATAGCATGCTATCCATAATCATCTCGGACTGTACAAAAGATTAAATAAACTATGCGATGGTAGTTGCTAATAAATTTATCCAACAGATAGGCAGCGGAAAAATAACCCATTTCTATTATTCGCTAAGTCGCATTACCTAATCATCTCTCGCTAAATGAATCCGTTTTTGGACAAGTGGTTTTATAGAGCGGGGAACTTATGTCGGCAAAATAGCTAAGACAAAGTCTGCATAAGGGTAGATCATTGTAGTTTGGTGAGAAACAAGATCCTTGATCTACATTTGTGAAACATACGACTTTCACACAAATAAATAATGCTTAACCAGAAAATTGCATTTTTTCGTAGTTGTTTTTAACCCATGTGTTTTAAGATTAAAAAATAATGGTAATATTAAATCATAACACTTGCCAAATTTCTGATTTTAAGAATTTTTCACACTTAATTCGTCTTCTCACTCACCAACATCAAACAGTTTCCGCTTCCTCTTTACAACTCCTACATAACTCCTCCTACTTCATTGTTTTCTCTAATATATGCCTTTCATTCAGCCGCTCTGTACCTTGAAATGAAAGGAGGGCGCCGCTGAATAACGACACACGACAGTAATATGACTAATTAATCGCAAGGTCACCAATGAAGTTGGGGGCATTTAAGGTGCATGTTGCCTACTGCAGGTATCGTCACTTTTCATGAATTTTTACTTAATATGTCTAATTAATTCTTTAATGCGTTCGGTCGTCTTTCATCGTTGCAAATTACTTCCCTAATTTTCTTATCATTGTGTCGTACATGTAATAATTTTTATACCATTATTTGTAGCTCCATTCATCAATCTTCAAATTGTGATCTTTGCATTCTAATTATGTAAGCCCTAAAATACAGTCAACATGAAATATCCCAGAGCGAAACTTGATCTAACTTGACAAACAAGAATGCGCAAATCCACCACGTTAATCTAACAAGTAAACATCATGAGTGGGGTCATGGTGCTACTCAGTTTGAACAAAATTGTCAATTATTGTTCGGTCTTACTTCCTTTTCACTTATTTTTTTTTCAGTAGTCAACATTTTATAGGAGTATTTTGCATTCCCACTTTTAACGTAAAGATTTTTCATTCTTATTTGATCAAGCTCCATATATATTTTCTTTAATAATCAAAGAAATTTTTGGAAGATAACTTCAATTTATTGTCAACTTTTAAGGTAAGTATAAATTGAACACTCTTTTACGTAACATTTTTCATGTTTAATTGTACCATATAGGCTGATCGTTCTGCTTTTTTTTCGTGATTTAGCTATTTTTTATTTGTGTAGTTTCGTCTTTTCCGCTGACCTCACGCGCCTGTCCACATTATGCCCTTTGGGAGTCCTATGATCTAACCGGCGTTTGGACATTCGACCTGAATTTACGACTACATCGTCAGCTGATGACGATTCGATATCCGATTTAGTGCAAAGATAACGTAGCGAGCTCATTTGTTTGCGTTTAGTTCATTCATTCATAGCATATCGAGGAATATGCCACTTGGTGCTCTATAGTGACATGACTAGAAGGAAATGGTGCAACAATGTTTTTGACCAACACTACTTTTTCCGAAATACTGTTTTACAAGAGTATTAATGGATTATTACTACTGTATATATTCCAATTCATTGTTACATTTATAGTTTACCAAATATTTTCTCTAAAAATTTATATACTTATGTAAATTTGTTATTTTCTATTCAAAACTTCGTTAATGTCAATACAATTATTTTTTAAGTATAAGTTATTCGATTTATTTTAGTTTAGTTAGGTGCTCTTTCTCCTTCATTTTCCTCATTACTCAGTTAATATTACAGCTTTTTTCTGCACCTTTTATTTTTTTAAATTTGACGTGCCTATTTTGTTACGTTCATTGCATTGCTATAATGCCTCTTAACCCATCATTCGTAACAGATTTGCATAGAAATGAGATCACAAATTACCTCAAAAGGTACGATAATGTGCTGTGCTTGACCTTCAGAATAATATAATTCTCTAAATGCAGTTATCTAGATTTAAGAGCTTTAACTGTTTATTAGTGTTTTCAAGTACTAATTTCAATTGTTAATTATTCATGATATAACCCAATTTTTACACCGGTAAGCTTGATTTATGACGCAATTTATTACTCCACACATCTGCGAGCTGGCGGGTTATTACGGGGTGGGCAACTTTTGCTAGCACCAATAAAACTCATATCTTTGGACGCTCAGCAGATATCGTGTGCCTTTTGTTACCTTGTAATGATACGGTCTGAAATCCAGCTTTGTCATTTAATAAGATTAAAGTATGAATAGATTTTTCAAAACTGTTGTCTAGACACCTATAGATAAAATCAGCATAGTTGTTTAGTCTAGGTTGAAACTGATACATATAAGATGGTAAAGTGAGATAGGCATCGGTCAGAGGACCTCCCAATTGCGGTGATTAGTTGCTATGAGCGCTAAAATTTCAAACAGTTACGTTTTAGAACTAAGATATATATATATATATATATATCTTTCAGTAATTAGTATTCTTACTTTTCACAACTTTGAATGTTTTCATTTTTTCGCTAATACTATGTTATACGTGACCTCATCTATCTTTTCCACATTTGATCTGACTCCCACCTTCACTCTAACCTCTTCACTATCTTGGGAACTCATCGCCCGCCAAGTGCATGTCCATTCATCACCCTGTCCTTTCATTTACTTGATTCGAATGACTAGCCCATTCCTAAATGTCAGAAATAACCTTGTTAGGCTAGATAATCCGAAACAAATTTTAAACGTCTTATTTGAAAGGTAGGTATCACTTATATGCTGTATATTACACAAACTTAAATTTTCTTTACTAAATTTTGATCATGTAGAAGCTGAATCATTTATCTGAATTTGAAAAATCTCTAAGTTTCCTAATTGGTGGCTAGTCGTAATTAGTGTGTGGCTCGATCTCCATAAAGTCATTAAAGACTTAAGAGTTTGAATATGTGCTGTAAATGGTCATTTGTCCGCCATTCACCACATTCATTTTGGGCGTATGTATAATTACGTTTTTAAGATTAGCTCAGAAATGTGTATTTAATTCCATCTATTATTTAGCAATCCTGCTCTAACTATTCTCACTCTCTATGACTTGTATTTGCTCATTGCGGTCGCTTAAGAGGCACCCTATAGAGAGAAATCTGTTAATCTTTCCCCATTAACAAGTGTATACAGATGTCTCTTTCCTATGACTGACCAAATGTCCAACTTTTTATGACGATTAATAATAATTTCGCCAAGGAATTCTTATATTTCAGTATATCAAAATGAATAGGCTTTGGGCCAAAAATATATCTCTATTCTTCTAACTTTGGCCTTATTTAGTAGTAGTTCAAACTTCATTGATACTTGTGTAATGATGGATAGGTCACTGAGTCGCATCAGAACATGAGTATTCATGCGCGATAATCTTTGCCCTTAATGTGCCATGTGCTGTTGTGCAGTTTGGCATACGAGTGGTAGGATCACATTTATTATTTCTTTTCCTGTCCCCATTTCATATTGTATGCTTATTGGATATTAATGACTTAACAATTTTAATAACTACTTCATTTATTTTTTCAGAAGAGGCTATGATTTGCTCATCCTCACTCTCTCGACTATCCCATTCTGATTATGGCTCCCTATCATCTTCTGATGATGAGATTTCGTGCTATAGTAATTTTAATTCCCAAATGATCTGCCAAAGTATTGGAGAAACACATCCTGGGATCTGTCCACACTGCAAGAGGATCTATGAAAGTGTAAGGATTTTTTTATTGTATCCAGGCTCACGATTTTTTGAAAAATTTTAAACACTTAATTTCAATCTTATAAATGTTACTCATATCTTATGTGGCAAATAATGTAATAACTATAACTTTAAAAACGCACTAATAAGGGATTCACTAGCAAAAACTTTTCTCTAACCTTGCACTTCTTGACGAATTGCGGACAATATTGCGCCATAATAATCCTCATTTGTGAACTGGTCTTCTTACTGTAATTATATATAGGTACTATCCACAATATCGCCCGCTATTTATTTGGATAAAGAATTTTGTCTGACGTACCAGTGATTGGAGAATACTTTAAAAATCTTATGACAGTAAATTTTTTACTTCTGCCATATGTTATGTGTTTTCACTAGAGAAAATTTTTATATAGATTTGTAGCTGTATATATTGTAATTTCGACTAAAATAATTGTATTAACAATACATGATCTAATATCTGCTGCTCATTTTTCTTCCTTACGTTTTCAACTAATGTATATGTGACAATTAGCAAAACTGTAATCCAATGCCGTCTTTGTTCCCTCAAGATGTTTGCTAATTGGAATGTTATTGCGCAAAAACGTATAAAAATTGAGGACGGGTATAGTAGAGAGGTAGACAATTTTTTGTAGTGCTGTCTAAAGTCTTAAAAATAAAATAAACTTATTTGATTTTAGACAGTCATATACATTTTTTAGAAAACTTTATACATATAAGTGGATTAAATAATTATATTATTACGCTTTCTGAGCTCCATAATTTGAATTTTTTGTAATATGTGATGCTGTCTCTCACTTATATTAACCCATTCTACTTGATGTGTTAGTGTTATTGTCTGTTGCTTGAGTTGGTGTCGAGTAGGGATCGGATAATGGTAATAATTAGATATAACAATAAGAAGAGGCTTAACTCATTATGTGGTTTTTAAAAAACGTGAAATTTATTGTCTACAACTAAGTAGATTTATATTACAAAAAAACTTTCTATTTCAATAATATATTTTATAGCCTGTGACCTTACAATGTGGTCATTCTCTGTGTGCAAGTTGTAGCACTACTTTACTTCATTCGTATGGCAGCAATTCCTACCGTCGGACTCGAATTCGAATGGGAATTAGTAGTGTTAGCTACAGTCGACTAGAAAGAAAAGATAGTTCCAAGTATGCAAATATTTGAGCTATTTATGATTTTTTATAAATTATGTACATCGATGCGTTTCAGGTCGTTAACATCTTTGCGATCTGTTGCTGTTAACTATAGGTCACCGCAATGTGTTGTTTGCGGTGAACGAGCTAAAACAGTATGCTTTTCATATTTATTCAAGTGTATTTGGTACGCAGGAGTTAAATTCATCACGAATATTTAGACTCCACCGGTACCAAATCTTGAGCTTGCCAACTTTCTTCGGACACTAAAAAGTGCTAAACTAACTGAACATGAAAACCCTGCATATAGAGAGACAGATGATGGAAAGAGGTTATCTTAGCATTAAGCTTTCAAATATTTATAATTTTTGAATTGGATATTTATTGAAGTTTTGTAAAGCATGTTCCCTGATGATGATGGTCAAAATTCCCCTCGTATTCGTGAGTGCTGCATTGCTGTTGTTGGTGCACCAGGTGTTGGGAAAACGTCCATAGTAAGTTTTCTTTCGCATTCTCTGTTTCCTAAACTAAAGTGTTGTATATATATATATATATATATATATATAAATGGATTTGTAGAAATTTTAGTTCTCCAATGATATATTTTTAGACTCGCGTTCAGTATGGAAATGATATCCTGTTCACTGATATTCTTTGTAAACATGGAGAAGCTGATATAAGCAACACTTTTATGATTGATATCATAGATGGAAATGTTCGTTTTTTTTCATTACACGTTTTTACACGTGTAGTTATTTGGTTTAATTGCAGAACAGTAATGCAAGTCTTCTCCATGCTAAGGGATTCGTTTTAATGTATTCAGTGACCGATCGTGATTCTCTTTATGAGGCTGCCGAGATATTTAAGACAATTGAAGAGAGTAGAGGTGAAGTGGTAAGCATGGTATTTTTTATTAGAATGGTTATATCCTACATTGTTTACAGATACTGAAGACACGTGTTTTCTGAAGTTTACTTTTACAGGTTCCTTGTGTATTGGTTGGTTCTAAGTGCGATTTGCAAAAGAAGCGCCGTGTAGAAGCATATGAAGGTCAAGCTCTGGCTCGTTGTATAGGTTGCCCATTTTTAGAAGTGTCCGCCAGAAAAAATGACTGTGTTAATGAGGTAAAAAAGTTTTTAATTTGCACATTTAATATTCAAAAACCTTACAATTATAGGCTTTTCTTGAGTTAATGCGCATTGTCGAGAGGAGAAGAATTTCAAAACTAAAACAATTGCCTTGATTTGTAATCAGAAACTTCACTAAACAGTATGTACTATCATTCTCAGATTATAACGTGTAATTATTTGCCTCCATACAATATAATTTTGTTGTAATTAGTTCACTTGCTAAATTAATAATTATTTTTGATTTCACTTATCGTGATATTGTGTCTATAATATTCGTTTTATATCGTATTTAATACGTAACTAAGAGAGGATAAATAATGTGGCCTTTTCCTTTAATATATTAGATGAGCTTTACTCCGTGATTGAAAGTATATTATACTCCGTTTTTTTCGAAGAATCATGCAAATTGAGGCATGGGTAGCAATTTTTCGAAAACTGTTTGTATTCGAGAAAAATCAGACTGCAGTTTATTTCTTAGGAATATTCTAAACATCCACATAAGCACTTGTGTGTATAACAACTCCTGTCTGAGTAGTTTGGAGTCTTACATCATGTGCTGTAAGTGATACATATCGTTTAAGATATAATGAGTTGCTAAGTACCGTGTATTATACAATAGCATTTTACGAATAGATCCTGTCGATACTAATGAAACATTAGTTGGACATTATAAACCTCCGTCTAACTTCGAATACTTATAGATCCAGAAGTAAGCTGTAATTACAAATGCATAAATGATATTCGCCTACTGTAAGTAAGAATATCGAAGATAGATACAAAACGTGACGTAATTTGTGTTAATCAAGTATGAGCAAGCATCCTCGGTGCTAACATTAACCAATATATTTACAAAATATTAAGCTAATTGTGAAATAAAATAAGTCGAATAAACAAAAGCAGGTAAGTATTTTGATCTAACTTTATTAAGTCTATTAATTCAATATATCCCATATAACATCTATGCAAAACCTGCTAGGGTAGATGTAACACTTAACACTTCGCCACCTCCTAGGCATTCCCGACCATTGTAAAATGCACACATCTGAAAAATTATTTCAATAGCCATGTAATCACTGCTATTATAATACTACAATGTACAATGTGTGTCTAAAAATGCCATAAATTTATTATTAACAGTCACATGCCAATGGAAATGCTGTTTTTCCATAGTTCATCAAGTACGCTATTATTAATTGTGCTATGTATGGTGACATTATGATTCTATTTAATCCAAAAGTAACATCACTAGGATAACATGGGACAAAATGAGCTGCCTCTACTAATATATGCTTGTAAGTAAAGCACTGTTTTATAAGAAAGATAGGACTTTTTCTAATAGATCGTCTAAGTAAGTTAACATTTTTAAAATCTGAGTACAAAACGTTTTTACTAAGTGTAATTTATTAAAATGCACAATTCAGATACTCTTGCTTATCGAACGCTTTTAAAAAACAGCATCGCATCATTCAAAGAAGAATTTTTCCCATATATCTAATGCGTCACAAAAACAATGGTTTCCAAGTCTAGTTAAATTAATCACATCAATAATACAACTTATAGCATTTATTAATGCGTAATACATATATATTTACCATAATAAACTGAAACTTAGTTTTGTTCAAACTCATAAGCTCTACATAGTATATGAAGGCTAAACTTTTGGTGATAAGCTGTATGCAAAAAATATTCGAAAATAGATTTATAGTGTTACCTGTCCTTCTGCCACCGCTCTAAATGGTAGCAATGGAACTACTTTTAGTGTTCCCTGTGACTCTCTTCGGACTTTGGATGGCACTGGTGGATGTGTTCGTTGTATGCGACATTCCAAATTCGATATTCGATTTTCTTCAAAATAGTTTTTACATATATTTTAAAAAATTAGGCTCCGATGAATTTAAATAAATCATAGTGTAATGAATATAATTGGCACATACCTGTTATTGGGTTTCTATCAATCCACTCAGGTTCACGAATAACAAACTCAGTAGCATACAAATATGGATCATGTGAACCTTCACACTGAAAACTCTTCTCTTTAAATTGATAAATAAAGATTTGCAATGCAGTAAGTACTAAGATTGCACTAACCGCATAAATAATATTACTTGTTGGATCAATTTTTGCTACGAAATAACCAAGATGGCTACTCATCGAACGCAGTACCAATCGTTTCCCAAGAGTGAATCGGTGAATGCCCATGTGTTCACCCAGAATTGAGCCATTTCGTAACGAGATAATTAAACCAGGTATAGGCTCAATGTACTTAAAATGTTTATTTTCTATTATAAATTGATAGGTTAAAAGTCTGAAAATATCAACACGTACCTGATCCATAAATTCTTCAAAATTTTTCCTTTTACCAATGAAGCAGATACCCATACTCTATTAATATTCTTAGCATTAATGAATATAAAAACAATCTAGAGATACATTTTAAAACAATGGATACGAAAAAAATTTGCCATATTTAAGATATTTAAATATATAGTATTCCTTAATGTCATATATAAATATACATAGTTTTAGATGTAGCAGAAGAAGTTTAAAAGTGGCAAACTAATAATATATTAAAACCTAACCTCTGCTTTCTTGGCTATTTTGTCGAGTCCTTGTTGAATTGCCATTAATTTAACCTGTGGTTTTGTTATTGATCCTAATGGAAACAACGCTCTTCGAAGTTGGTTCTGACTCAGAGTGCAAAGAAAGTATGTCTGATCTTTAAGAGGATCTACGGCAGCTAATAACTGAACACCTGAAATTACACACCTAGTAGTTTATATTGACTAGACTATATGAATAAATTCTGACCAAACAATCTACCGTCTTTATTTTTATGAGTTCCCGAACGTTCTTGAAAGTCACCTCGAGAAGTAGAGGCATAGTGTCCCGTAGCAATATAGTCCACACCCAGCTTATTAATAGCATAGTTATGAAAATGTTCAAACTTGATTGATCTATTGCACTGGATATCAGGAACCACAGTCCTGCCCCTACGGTAATTCTCGATCATGCCACTAAATTAATTGGATTATTAAAGAAAGTTGCCACAAAGAAGAATCCCAAACATTATATTCTTATTTTAAATAATATACGTTTTAAAATATTTCAATCTTAACATCTACAGATACTTACATAAAAACTTCATTCCAATACTCTTGAACGAAATTAACTGTGTGGAATGGGATTTGTAATTTATCACAAATATAACGTGCATCCGCTTCATCTCTGGTTCTGGAACACTGGGATGTCCCTTCTTCCTGACGGTCCCAATTGGTCTAAACTGTTAGCATTAGCATATCTATTAACATTAAATTTACATCCGTAACTATTTATTACATGAACTTCCAAAAATACACAGCAGCAAATTTAGTTAGGACGTTAAAGATTCCATATCCTTAAACTCCCAAAATGCATATTATGGACTATTTAGTAGGATCCAGAATAAATCACCATATGAACCCCAACCACATCAAATCCTTTTTTACGGAGCAACCACGCAGAAATAGCGCTATCTACACCACCTGACACACCCACCGCGACACGAAAAGTACGCATCCTACCACAAATCCAGATTATTAATGACATGAAGAACATAAAAGTAAAGAAATATGACTAAATCACACCAATAAGCGTTCTACTAGGGTAAATAATTTCCAGTTTCCAACTTTATTTCAAATTCCAACCCGTTGGATGACTATAAGATAAAATATTCAATCTAATCAATTCAATAGCTGTCACACAATAGTCATATTTTTGTGTCCATATTTAAGACATCTAATTCAGCACTCATTTGTTTTCTTAGATTCGTCAACATCTATTTTCCGTCCATCGACAGTGTTTTCCATCTAAAATATGATTTTATTGGAAACCATGAACAATCAAGTGGTATTGTAAACAAGACAATTTCAAATGAGAAGCTAACCTCTTCCATCTCCTTCAATCTCCTCATTAAACGATCGTATTCGGCACTACGTTGTTGTCCAATAACCGTACTTAAGCGACGCTGCTCTTCTACTTCTAACTGCAAAAACATAATTTCATAAAATAAGCATTATATTTAGTTACTAAAACATACTTTATCGAATTTTTCGGATGCCGATGGATTCCGCTGTAGTAGCTTTTTGAAATTTTTAACACCATCAGTTAGTTGGTACTGATCTGAATATCCCTTCAGATGATCTTGTAGTAAAGCCAAATCTTTCTTACGCACGACCTTAAATTATTTTTAATGTATAATTAATTGTAGTCTTTTGAGAAATTAATGGTTTAAAAAATTTCGTACTTTCTGATGATCCTTGCGTTCGAATGGTCTAAAATATTCCCAAATATCGTCCAGTATTAACGAATCCACACGTTTTACTGCCTTGTGGTTATTGAGAACACTTTTAGCATGCTCTCTACAATTTTCTTTGGTATCTTGTTCTTCGAAGAATGCAAATTATAGTTATTCTTCCACATCTAATTATTTGATAATGCTTACCTACTTTGGGCAGCACCTGATGTTATTGTTTCATCAAATACTTCTTGCCGAGCTCGAAGAATCTACAAATCTAATTGAAAATTAACTAATTCAAGTTTTTTGCTCGGAAAGATCCAATTATGTATAGTATAGAACTCAATTCAAAACGTACTTCTAATGCTTCCCTAAGCATAAGCTTGTTTTTAGGAATCTTGTCCTCGATAGGTTCGTAAAAGCCGTACTCCCATGTAGGATCATTTCGATGTAACCATTCGGATTCTCTTGTTGGTAGATCTCTTAATGTCTAGTTCATTAATACCACCCAAAGCTTATTTTCTAAAACTCCACTGACAAAAAACAATATCCACAAAATAATTTTTTAAATCACAAAAATGCTAACTTAGTTGAAATCCACCGTTCACCTGGTTCAGTTGATTTAATATTAAACTTGTTCATATTTTCAATCAAGGATGTATGTTTTTCATTGATATCCTAAAAGAATTGGCATTATCTTCGGAAACCTAGACGTATAACGTTATAAAATAAAGCATACACATATATCTTTATAGATATTTCTTTCTATTTTACACATGAACTGCTCCTTTATAATTAAAAACTTCTCCTTATATTTGAACTCAACATGCTTCTAGAGAACAACTTATAATTACGAACTATACTAAAATATCTTTGAAAATACGCTCTTCTAACTTTGGAAATCACACTTCATGCTATTAAAAATATACCTCTGCAATCCTAGAATCATCTTGTGCTATCATAAAATACTTCTCTTCTGAAGAATGTTTAGGAGCTGATGCTTTCACATGTCCTTTCTCTATTGCTTCTACATGCTTTATCGCTTTTTTCTGATAATTCGTGTCCTTCGTGTTCTTACCAATAATGTTAAGTATACGTTTCATTTCCTCTATCTAAAAATATAAGCCTATTAGAATAATTTTCTACTTTCTTAACACTGAAAACGAATGATGTAAACAATAAGGAATGGTTAACTCATACTCATGTTTTACCCTTAGTTTTAATTGTCTTTACAAAGAACTTACTCGATAAAACAATAATTGTTTTGTCGATATTCCTATTAGTATATTATTTTTTATTCATTATAATAAAAACTTTCTTATTCACATAATAATCGATTACTTTAAAAACGAAATGCAATTCTAAACGGTTCTATTTTGAATTTCAACATTAGTTAGACCATGACCACTCGTCCATCAAATTGGATCCATGAAATAAGGGAGTTCGTTGTTGAGAGATTTCAGTATGCAGGTGTATTTATTAAAAAAAGAAACTATATATGCAATAATAAAAGCACATAGTACATTTGATGTCTCAAGAATGTAAAGTGGAAGTCGGTGGTTAAGAAATAATAAATTGATAAAATATTTCTAAGCGTAGACTTCAGGAAAAATAAAGTCTATTTACCAGTTAAACATGTTGAAATACTTTTTATTTTAAGTGATAACTTCTACAAATATTTAAGACGGCCTACACGAGAAAGTTTGATATAATTCAACATAATCCACCATTAATGAAAATGGAATAAATATACTGAGCTTTTATGTAACAATAATAATAGTGTATGAAAATCGTCAGTTTGAAATAACGCATATATCACTGCATTATATCCAGTTTACGAAACAGCATCTATCCTACTTCTGCCAGTAATTCTACTCTATGCTGTAAAAGATAGAACACCCAATTTCAACATGTCATATAACTTTTATTACTTCTAATCACTGCTCAGAATTATTTAAGTTGTTCATCCTGTTTAAATCAGCTCCTTTATCAGGGTTATGAAGCTTTTCACTTCAGTTTCGTTGAAATGAAATCTGCCCCCACCACAAATCTGTAAACTGTATTGTGCGGACGCGATTTTACGCGGGAGATAACGCATTTCAAAATATTCTCATAATATACTGTTCAGATTCGTACTCATCGTCATTTTTCCGTGTATTTATTTGCCGAGATTTTTTAAAGAGATCGCATATATAGTGCGATTATAAAGGGATGACTATACTTATTGCACTTCATGTCTTCTAATATTGGAGTCAGAAATCGACTAGACTAATTTGAAGCTGATACCTTAATGGTAATCGTAGAATTAATTGAAGTTGTAGATTTTTTTTCGATTAATAACATTGAATCGTAAATTCTTTGTGATATATTGCTTTATATCCTGAATACTATCGGGAAATGGTGTCATTCTTTTAGAATACATCATTTTCCTTCATTTATAATATTTCTTGATCTTATTGTTGTTTATTAGGTTAGAGACCAATAAAGATTTAGATTTTATTAAATATCTGTAAATGTTTCGGTTCGTTGTATTTGTGGTAATGGCTTTTTTTTTGTGAAATGGATACCAACGTCTATGGGCAAAGCATAACGTCTTCACTTGCCACTGATAGAACAGAGTACACTGAAAATCATGTTGCTAAGGATATTTCAATGGACTGTGGAAATTCTGCTAATATAAGCGTTAATAGCACAATAGAGCCGGAGAAGGTGTGAATTTTGGAAGGAAGCAATATGATAGTCTAATTTGATGCAAAAACCCAATTTGGATGAGTTTTCAAAAACCATAAGCTATAATTTTCTCCTAGGTGGTAATTTCGGCAAAGAAGGAAACTCCACAAGCTGTGCGTACTCGCCGTCACTTCCAACAAGAATTGCATATGAGTTCTCCTTCCGATTCAATTCTTTCCCCATGTACATCAAAATTATTTGGAAAAGGAGGTAAAAAGGTGGAGTCCGAAATATTTTTGTTTAGAAATTCGTTAACATTCGATACCATCGAACTATTAGAATTTTTTTGTCCAACTGCATAGAATTATGATTGCAACCTATAATAGACTTGCTTTGTTATGTAAGCCTATTTATTTTTCATGGTATTTTTTAACAAAAATAGTTATAATGCAGATACTATTTCTTTAGGCTGTGAGCGGTCCAACTGCTATCTTAAGGAACAAACAGCACTCTTCCATTCCGTTTAACATGAATGATAATTAGACACGGTCTATGCATATAACGCGAAAGATCCCCATGTATAATAACATCCATAGTCCACCAACCAACATTGGCTTTTTGCCTAGGAAATGAGTGTATCAGGTATAGAATTGTTTATTGTAGTTCCATTTATCTAGTTGTATCGCATACATTATTAATTACTCGTGGGGATAAAGTGGTAATTAGTAAGATTGTAATGATTGAAAATAGCTAACTATACTGCGAATGAACTTTTCAGTTGATTTGGCAACTCATATATTATCCACTTGTAATATGAATAAATGTTAGATTCAATTTAATCATTTTTGCCTGTTCGGCTTACGCCCTATTTTAGATAATTTATCTATAAATTTTTGGAAAACTTAATAGCAGTAAGGTTCTCTTTTAAGTTTAATATATTTTTCTAGTCGTTTTTTAATGTTCCAGGCAATCCTGCCGATGGGTTGGAGGATAATGCATTTTTATTTAAATAAGTACATATATATGCATGTGCGTTTTTCAGAAAATGGCTGAGCCTTTAATTGGAGGGAAGATCAAGGTTAAAGGGAAATCGCGTTCATCTAGGGCTGGAATATCATTTCCTGTTGGCCGTTTACATCGCATGCTTGCTCGGGGGAATTATGCGGGACGTATAGGAGCAGGAGCTCCCGTTTATCTCGGCGCTGTTCTTGAATACTTGGTATCCGAAGTACTAGAACTTGCTGGAAATGCTGCTCGCATGAACAAGAAGTATAGGATCAGTCCCCGTCATCTGATGTTAGCTATTTCCAATGATGAAGAGTTAAGTAGACTTATGAAGGGAATAACAATAGCTCAAGGAGGAGTATTACCAAACACTAATATTATTACTCACTAGTTATGGTAAAATATGGTGTTTTCAGCGATTGTGTGTATATTTAAGTATACCATGATATTTGTTGTCATTCGAAAAGTATTTAAAAGTAATTTCGCTCATGAGATTGTGAAGTAAAAATTATGTATTTTTCAATTGGCGGGGTTATTTGGAGAAGAAGACAGTGTCTTTTAAACCTAAGGAATAATTAAGCAATATTTTCTAGTTAGCTTTTTAAGAAATACTTTGATTTTATCTAAACACTAACAGTCGTGTATCACATTGTATACAAATGCACCATATTATCCTACGCAGATATTAGGAATGCGTACACGGTCCATTAGGTTTAATAGTTTAGTGACTTTTCTTATTTTCTTGACATGTGTTGTCTTAATTTGGTATTGCTATAGCAACCCACAATGCCACAGATACATACCCTATTTGGTCCCTTTTTCTCTACAATCGTATAATTAATTATGCCGCGCGTTACCGGTAGAGCATTGATTTTTCTCGCGTTCTAGGTTGGAATCACTCATTGCTTTGAGTGACAGCGCGTGTTTTATTTATGACTCGATTTCTATTTTGGTCATTTGATTTGCAATGTTCTATATTGTTTGAATTCTGTGCCCATATTTTCCACGATTATTCCAAAATTAACAATTTAGTCATATATGTAAAACTGCAAATAAGTAATGCTCTAAATGGTAGGGAGTAAGAAATTGTATGATTTCATCTGGTTTAGTATTACCTTATTTAATATCTCTACTGTAGTTATAATGATATTTGAAGATGGCTATTAGTCATAAGGTTTAAGGCCATATTTCCACGGCGAAAAGCAATAGGTAGATGAGATATAGCATTATGTAGGTGCACTTTCAACTCGAGCTTGCACAATGTTTTCGTGCGGATGACTACACTAATGGGTAGCTAATACTCGGTGCAAATACGTCCAAGTTCGTTTAAACGTTGCTTGGTGAAGCACTTGCACTTTGTCTTTGGGACATGGCACTTTCATTCTCTAGTTTCTATTTTGGACCTTGATTTATAGTTTGGGCTTCAAATATCTCCATAAATCACTGGCCTGCATGCTACATTAGACTTATATTACACTTGTGTCTTCATCCTTATATAATTCTTAAGTCTTCGGTACCTTGTACGCTGCACACTAACCAATATTTATAAATAATGAGTTCTCTCAACGTATCCAGTCGATGGAACAGAATATGATATTTTCTAGCTCCATGCAAACAGAAACCATATATGAGACATGTTTGATCTCAAATTTCAGAATAATATGGTCTTTGTTAGAGGTGCTCATCTCACTTTTCTGTCCATCAATGTGGCGACACATCTTTAGATTATTTTGACTCTTAAGCATTTACAGCTATGAATTAACCACTCGTAGAAAGAAATTATGAGTTGTTTATTTTCTCACTAATCTTTCTTCGAACATCAAAGTGATAAAATAGTACATAGTTGTCAATCAGTGTAATTTTTTGTCCTTTAATTTCATGCAACTATGCTATAATATTATATAAACCTTTCCATTCAGATGTCATCCCTACGTCTCCCTTGAAATGCTTTGCTTTCTTTGTTCGTTCGCTCGTGGTGGATACTGCTATTGTAGACAGGAAAGTTAAGTACAACATTACATTTTCTCGCATTTTTTTGTTAGTTATGCTTTAAGCTACATTTTCTATTATCCCGATCGTTAATAGCATTTGTATACCAGTTAAATAATTCGCTAGTCCATAATATTGCGCTTCTTCAGATGATAGCTGTAATTCCGCTAGTTTATCTCCGCACATCCCTTTTCCTATATAATCCCTTCGAGGCACATTACGTTTAGGCCAGTCACCGTGGTTTCCACATCCGATATGTTCTTCATCGATGCAACCTCCTGTGAGTTTTTTCATCAATATTATATTTTTGATTTGATTTTCAAAAATATTTTGATATGCATTTGTCTTAGACGTTTAGCAGTGGGCTGCAGTTGCATAAACTATAGGTATGACTACTCTACCAGTTTTGGGTCGAAGAACTCAGAGTGAACCATCTATTCCAACCAATCGTATGCCCTTTATCCGTTTCCGGTCGCTGAGGGAAGGTTGCAGGATGGAAGGAAGGGACAGGAGGATACCTGTAAGAGTGGATATAGGTGCGTACTATATGGTTAACTTTGTTCTAATGTAGTGATTTACTTCATTTTTGATTAGATCTAACTTTTTATTTAGTTACTATTGCCCGTTATTATCAAATGAAATACATTAATATTTATAAGCTGTCAAGTGCTTCTAAGCATGGGGATATAAGATTATATTGAATAACTGCATATTATTTAGTTTCAATTGCATCATCAACTGATATCCGAACACGGAATAGACGTAGGAGAAGGGAGAGGGCAAAAAGAAGAATTGAAGCGCTGGTAAAAGAGGGAAAATGAAGGAAAAAATAGTATCAAAAAATAATGAGAAAGATAGACTGTATTGGAATAAGAGGGAGATGTTATAGATATAAGCTATTTGTAATCTGACAAACGGATTATTCTCAATTTAGAAATAACCCATAACGGCATGTTTATTTCTTAATAAAATCATAGTTTTTCATAATTTTGTTAGTTCTATAATTTCGAGCGCGCATTTCTTAAGTATTGCGATTGAAAACTTTCATTCGTTAGATATATTAAACAAATGATTTATTTATAAACGAGATATATTTTTTCGTAATTGCACTTTTTGCAACATTAAATGAAAACACGGTTGCCATAGCAATCTCTATCCATATCTATAGATAGGTTATTTGATAGCTGTATTCAACAAGCTGCTACAAGATCTTTGGATTTACTTTATTTTTAAATATCAGAATTTGCTGTGATATTAATTCATGTCGTGGTTCTAAATTGCAACAAGCATATAATAGCACAAGTATTTTCTTGATGATACTATAACTTTTTTGCCAACAGATTTACAGTGGTAATTTTAAAGATTCACATATGCATAAGAAGTTTCAAATAATTTTAAGAATTACACGTAATTTTTAGCTATCATCTTCTTCATCTCTAAGCGAAACACCCATAGTGTCCGATGTTCTTGATCCAATTTTGATGCATCATTCTACCTCACCTTCCGAAGTTTCCTTTAATTCAAACGGTGCACACGCTTTCGAAGAATTTAAAGAAGTCAATAATAGTGAGAGGTACTGAAATTTGCTTCTTATACTTTCTAATTTAGTAAGACCCATGTTTTTAGCTCATCAAAATACGCTATTCTGATGCGTGGAGAAAATATGTCTCAGAGGACAAATTGCACGGTTAACAAACTACTAGATATTGGAATTGAAGAACCTGAAATGATCAGGATTAACAATACTGAAGTAGTGGACAGGTGGGCTAGAAGAGGATTCGTAAGAGAATTCTAGTAACAATTGAGAACAACAATATATTTCTCTACGAATAGTTTTAAAGATTACATCTGAACTCGGAAGATGCGATGGATGAAATGCCATTAGGTTGGCACCACTCAATAAGCTATGCGTCTGAAATCGAGCAATTTATTCATTCTTATCCGTGAGTTAACTTCTTTCTCACTGCTTTTCTTTGTTTAGGAGCACAAGAAAATCGCCGTTGCTGCAATCTTTATATTGATTTTAGATTCACATTCAAGTATTTACTGTGTTGACACATGAAAGCTTCTCCACAGCAAATTAGAAATGTTGAGAACTAAGTGATTTTAATAACATTTGGAAAACTATAGTTCAACAGTTTAAAGAACAATTTTAACTTCTTGATATTCCCATCTACCATAATTTCATTGATTTCATAGAATTTCATGCAGGTTTTTACTATTATCAACTATTATTCTAAGAAAAGATTAGTACTCTTTACGTTTATCGTGTCCTCAATATCAACTACGTACTGCAAATATTTCTTCAGATTACTTTGTATAAATGTAATAAACGCGAAATTTTTAAATAGCATATATCTATGCATAGTTCTAAATTAACTAGGATTATCGTTTCCATGGAGTTTTGATCTTTATCACTCTTTTCCCTTAAAACTTTCTTTGTTGGGTATTCATATTTCCCTGACTGTCGATTATCCAAGTAATAAATGTGCTGTGATAGACCATCACAGTGCGTTCGGAAATAGTAGGCCGCTTGTTTTAAAATATTTCTTTTGAACTAAATTGATAAACAAGAATACATTAAGCAATAGGTTGATAATCTGCACAACTTCCATTACATCTTTATTACATCAAAACTTCTTTTTTACTTGTTAGAAATTAATTTTTTGAGAGTTTATTGCTTGATGTCATTTCATTTCTCGGAAATCGCAAACTTTAATTGGAAATTGACTTGTATTGATTGTCAGCATAAATTCGTCGTACAAGGTTGCAAAACTTTATTATGCCCTTAAGACTATTTGTGTTGCTTGAGACGTAAAATTAATCTTTTTTCTTTTTCGTTCAGTTGGGAAGACTTTTCAGAACTCTTTTTTACTCTATATTTTTGAGAAAAATTCTTCACAACAATGAAAACGGTTGAGAGTATCTGTTCTGAGTGTTGTAAGCGGCACGTGACAGAGCTCTTTCACGAATGTTCCGCTACATTCCGCGTGCCCCATTTCCAGAATTTACCATAATAGTTCCCAACTCAAACGAATGCTACAGTGTAGCTTAAATTAAGAATAATAGTTCAAAAGCTAAGTGGCCTATCATTTTTGAATTCACTGTATCTTTATATTCTTACCTCAGACCCCATAGAAAAAGGCCGTTTTAGTAGTACTAAATATATTCGATTTTAGGGTCTCTTCCTAGTAATATTATAAAATCCAAGTTTTATTATTTCTTTAAGAAAAATTATGGGAAATAATGGAAATACTGCTTTTTACCTATTTTAAATTTCCAAGTAATGTGAAGTATTTATTATATTATTCACTGATAGTTGATGAAGAAAAGAAGTAATAGGATTAAATACTTCGTCAATTTAATGAAATATAGACTCTCCTGAGATACCTAGCCGAAATACATTTATATCTGCATATCCGGTGTTAAACTCTTTATTCGAAGTTTAAGTGGAATATCTGTCCTTCTAAATGCTTCTTGCTAAATATTGACCGTACTGCGCATTCCTTCAGGTTCAAATCTAAGGAGTTTTGTGACTACAACATAGCCCTGCAGTTCTATCGGATATAAGTTATTCGAAAGCTGTCAATGTACTTTTCACGGAGTCAGCATAAACTCATTCATGTTGAAAAGTTCAAAAACTGCCGCCAGAGTGGAAATTGGTCGAAAGCATGCGATTCTGAATGTTTCAAGGTGATCACCTTCTTATTGTGAGTGACGAAATCTTATCGAAGTTATTGACTGGGGACATACTTTAAGCTTATTTCATTCCACTCGTGCTGAAAATTTTTTTTATTACCTAGTCCGGTGTACTACGCTTCGGAGCTGATATTTATATCGATAGGTTTCACTTTACAGATGCTGACGAAGCGGCATATTTTAACGATATTGAAAATGTCAAGAAAATATCGATATATCAGCAATGATCAGTACGAAGAATTATAGTCTTTAAATTCTTGGATATATCAGTGTAGAAACGATGAATTTAAAAATTAGTAGTTATTAAATACTTACATTATGTACATTATTCTATTGTACTTAGTATTCTTCAAGAAGTTCAATATTTATGTTTCTGCATATTTCCTAAGTTATCAATGAATCTCACAAAGATAATAAGTGTGTAGGAACTATAAATTAATGGTCACGATATCAGTGGTTATAACAATAAATATTGTTCTAGATTAAATCCGTTCGCTGATCCATTTGAGGACGAAGAGCGAAGATCGAGAACTGAGATGTGGGTTGAATCAACATCACCCGGACTACCTGAAAGCGACGAAGATATCAATTTTCAAATGGAAAGTACAGCTCCTTCATTGGCTATTATACCACAGGTTCACATAAATTCTTTCTTAATTATAACTATGCAGAGATTTAAATCAGTAGAAGTGTTTTCCATATCTCATCAATACCATTGGTATCCTAGGTGACAATCGACGAGTGTTCAGAAAATAGTTTAAGTCCTAGTCTGCCAAGTAACTCTGCACGCCATACAACGAGAAAAGAGGAACAAATATCCAAACCCGTTCAGATGCATGTCAAGCTCTTTAAAAACGATAAAGTTCAGGTTGCTGGAACAATTATTCAGTTACAAATATTTTATAACAAGTTTTAAATTAGTGAGCCATACCATCACTTCTATTATTATTTATAGGACGATAAGGAAAAAATTTCGGAACGAATTGATTCTCTACACTCATCAGATGTGAGCGAAGGAAATTCCATGTTGAGTTCAGAAATGGACAAAAACAGCATTGTGCGCCTTAAATATAAAAGCAATTTGGATCAAGCCACGGAGAACACTGAACAGGTGATTAATAGTATTTTTAGCTGCATATTTTAACTATAGTTGTAAGTTAAACATATCTATAAAATAACTGTTAAGGTAAACTTTGAAGACATTGAAAGATTTTGGCGATATCGTTATACACTTCCTCCTAAAGAAAAGAATATGTTGGAAGAAAAGGAACATGAAGATAAGGAGCTAGATAAGATACGCAGCCACACCCCTACGATTGAACGGGTAGTACTCTATTATACTACTGATAAAAGACCTCTAACTCCCTCAGTATCCTCAGCGGGAGCATCAATGGGATCACCAACACCAGAACCCTCATCCCGTTCACCATCCTATTTGTCAGCATATCCTGTTGGTCACTTGTTTAAACAGCCAATGAAAGAAGAAAAAATGTCTAGTTCGCCTAGTGATTCATTGTCCACATCTCAAAGAGATCAGGAAAAGGCGGCAGAGTTAGAAAATTCGCATGAGAACGAAGTAGAGATTGTTTTTCCAAATCATGAAGTTAGTTATTATATATTACGCCCAAAATTAATTTATTCTTTTATCAATGTCAACCAGTTACAGACTAATCATAAAACAATACTTTAGATGAACAAGAAAAACGACAAAAATCAATCGAGTGAACTGGAGGCAGTAAAAACAGAGATAAACGAGTTAGTGAATAGAATACCTTATTTTGGGCCATCTGCATACTTCAGACTGGATAAGATGTCTGAGTCAGACTCTGAAGAAGGAAGAGTGGGACTAGACGGTTTGTTGTTGAGCAAGACTGAGTAGAGAGAGGCTTATGAGAATCAGATTTTAATCAAATAGCATGGATCTTAAAATAGGACAAGATGTTTAAAACATTAATAGTTAACAGTTCCTGGGTATGAAATGAGAGCACTTTATAGTTATATATAATTTAGAATTTATCGCCTAATATATATTGTGGTTTAAAATATCAATTACCAAAATTTGCTGCTGTTCTCCTAATCTGTAGTTAGGCGTATCTTCTTCAAGCTCCGTTTAAATCTGGATTTGATTACAGCATATCCGACAATCCGAAAACGCTTCCGTCAGAAAAAAGATTAAGTGGATATTTCCTTCTAATTATAGGTGTACCAATTTTGGAAAACAATCTAGTTAAAGCATGCTTAATATTATTTTCGAAATATGGAAGTACTTCACTGCGTATATTATATAAATCTATTGTATTGAAGGCAAGAAAGTACGAAATAATTTATCCGGTTTTGCAAATATATTTTCAAATTATTGAGTTGATTTTTTAGCTCTAAATCATAGCGTAATAGACTAGGTTTATACCGACAAAGGACGTTTAAAGAGTTCTACTTCTTCGACATCTTAATAATATCGAATATAGCTCTCATAAGTGATATTTAAGTGTTAAATAAACATTTAAAATACTTAATATAGAAATGTTTATATTTTGAAGTAGCTTTTAAAGTATTATAGTTCATAGGTATACTTTTTTTAAAAGATTTAGTTTTAGTACTATTATTTTTAATCGAATTATTTTTCTTTAGGTACTTCTTTTTTCCCTTTGACCATTGATGAGTCGACTCTCGATAACCATATATTCTCTCATTCGAACAAGGATCACCTGTCTACCTCTTCATCAACTGACGTCTTGCCTAGTTGCAAGGCTGATCAGCCTACGGGCGTCATACGAAATGGATTATCAGACTCTAGTGGGAGGAGCGTCTTTGAATATAAAAACGGTGTAAACAGGCAACCGATAACTATGACTACTACTCCACCTCTGATACTTGAAGAAACCATTGAAGATATTCCAATACCGGACTGGGATGAAAGGTGAGGAACAAAAGAGCATTAAGCAATCAAGAAAAGGAGTCATATAAAATGTTTTAGGATAGGATCTGACATTGAGAGTTCTTCGATGGAGGATTTACTAGCTATAGATACTCGTCCTAGTTCATCAGGCAGAAAATCGGTTACGTTCAGCGAATTTGTATGTCACACTCTTTATAAAATCAACCTTTTGTATTGTTTTTTTTTCAATCTTTTGTCCAGGTAGCGGGTTTAATTTTGATTTTAATAATAGTGAACATCAATTTAGATTGATATTGAGATGGTATCTCCTGATTTCTTGAAGAAAGTAAAACCAAATTCATCCTTTCGTTTAATGAAACCCATTCTAAAAAAAGAAGATAAGCAGCGAGAGACGTAAGTTCGAAACTAAATCTATTTTTCATTATTTATAATATGGAAGATGTAAAATCATGTTTAATTATGTTATTTTCCGAAATTGTAATAATTTGAATTCACTGTTTACTGGAGTACGTCACGAATCTGCACTAAAAGTCTTATTTTACACTTTTGTATAATTGTAGCAGATGAGAGTAGTATAATATCTTTAATTATGTTTTGCGTATTAGAGGGGACTGTAATAGGATATGAGAGGACATAAGAATAAATATTAGTAATCCTTTAGCTTTTGCGACGCAAGAACCATGCATAAATTTCATTAGATCTTATGAGGTGTTAAATGAAATGTGGGAGTAATTATTGATATGCATTTGAATACTAACCAGTGCATTAATTTATCACTTCCACCGTCTCACCTTAATTCTTAGAAAGTCTAAAGCATTTTTGAATCGTTTATGAAATAGCTTTTTCCAAAAGTTCACTTGTTTGTAATACTTTAAATTCAAAAATGACTTATTTGATTTGGCTACAATATATTGACAAATTAGTCAATTTACAAAATTTCAGTATGAAACCCCTTCTTGAATATGTTGCTGAGCGGCTCTATAAGGACCTTCGGATGTTAGTAGAAGAAAGAGAAAGAACAGTTCATGGAATTAATATTACTCCAGATCAACCACAACAACTCGGCGTACAAAGCAGTATCTATCAATTGGTGAGTGCATCGGCTTTTCTGTTTCTAGTAATTTTACTGAATCTATCCCAGTGTATGCTTAGAACAACTGCCTTATTATTTCACTAACTGCTTTAGAAATATCGAGACAAGCTTGTTGAAAACAAGGCCATCCTGGATAAGAAGATTGATCAGGTAAAAGTTAATAGTTCTCTATTGACCTAACCTCAACTTGTATGATTTGAGTCATAAGTCTAGATCTAGAAATAGATTAAAGGCATAATTAATGTATATTAATCATTTATTAATTGTTTCAATTATATAACCAAAGAAACTATAAAGTAAGAAATGATAATTGCATTTATTTTTTAATCTAGTTTATATGCCATATATTTAATTGCACCTTTACATATATTGCAAGTTGTTTTATAGGTGTGGAAAAAGCTAAAGGAGATGGATTTGGAAGGAGTAAAAGCTCAATTTGTATATAGCGTTTCTGACAGTTCACAGCTTACAATAAGTGCCAAGAAGAGAGGAATTTTACCTAGAAGGCACACTGCGTTCTTCCAGGTAATCTCAACTTCATATAATTCCTGATGAAATTTCACGTAATACAACACTTATTGTTTGAATGTATGTTTGTGAAACTAGAGTAAATATTTTCAGGTTGAAAAAAAGAAGAAGAATGAAATAGAATTGGCTAGTGAGTATGCTCGGCGACTCGCTCATGTAAGGGAACAGATGATGAGAAGAGATTCAGAAATAAAAAAAGATGAGGAGGACAGTGTAGAAGATATATTACGTAGAGTAAGCCGAGCATTAGGCCGTGATCCTCTTCTTTGCCAGTAGGAAAACCAATGAATTACTGACTCATGGAGCCCACAGAACAGTCGCTTGCGTGCTTTAGTAGATAGCAATCCAATAGCTCATGGCACATCCTTTTACTAGTATTTATATAATTAGTAACGGAAATGTAAAAATGTGGGCTAATATGCATAAGCGACTACCGAATCAAGGTCTATAAATCTCTGACAGCTCACTTGTAATTTATCTGTACCCGTTTTAAAAACTTCCGTGTTACATACTTCTTTCCAAGTGATATTGAAATATATCTATAATACCGGGTATTAATTAAATACTATGCTTGTGTTCAGTTTGTCATAAATATTACATTTTATTCATCTTTATACAATGTTGTTATCTGCAAATTTAGCTTGCAGCGGCTGGTTCACTCTGCTGTGCAACCTCAATAGCAGCACCAGATTCAAGAATAGTAGAGGCATCAGATTCCGAAGCAATTTCAGTATGGGCAGTTTCAGTAGATTCGGGGTCAGAGGATACAATTTCAGTGGGATCGGATTGTTCGGAAACTTTCTCAGGGGATGTAGATTCTTCAGGGACGGATTCTGTTGGTTTATCATCAGTAGAATTTTCCGGGGGGGGCGCGTTTTCGGTGGATTCAGTAGCAACTGTTGCATCAGATGGATTAGATTCTACTGCAGGCGTATTTCCATCAGGAACTTCTCCGGGAGAGACTTCTGATTTATTGCTAACATCTGATACAGGCACTTCTGTAGGTTCAACTGTAGCAACATTCTCTTGGGTTGCCTCAAGAGATTCTGTCTCAGGAGTGACCTCCTGTTTAGTGAATTCCGGTTCAATAGAATCGTCTGCTGGTGCTGAAAACATTCATTTGTAGTTTATATTCTTAGAAGTCACTACGTGCATAACCCAATTTGCATAAACTAAAAAACAAAGGATTATCGTAGTTCCTCTCAATATCATATCTGAAAGGGATAGGAAAAGTTGCATCTATGAGCAGCAAAAACTACTAGAAATAGGACATCCAGCTAATTTTATCTTCGGTAATTTACTTTTGACGCAGAATTTTACGTCCTATGAGTTCACTAGAGCATTCCGTTAGATGTCACATCATTTCGTTCACCTCGATTTATAACGCGGATATAAATGCGAGCTCGACCTAGTGGCCGGCGGAAAATCACCCCCTCTTCTTCTTCTTCGCTATCTAAGAAACATCTCTACTATAACTTATAACATGCTATAGCTAAACTTATACGGCTGGAAATGTTTATTTTAACTGCTTATGGAGCTAAGAACGTATATTAATCACTTACCACATTCAGCAGCAGTTTCGGAGACTTTTGAAATATCAGTTTCAGTCCCTGGAGAGACTTCTTCTGAAGAAACTGGTTGATCCTCAGCTACAGTCTCATTGGATTCTGTTTTAGATGCATCATCTTGTCCAGCAGAAGCCTCTGCAAGGACATCAGCAGGAATAGATTCACAAGATGGAGGGACTTCAGCAGAAGATTCTTCTTTAGGAGCGCTCTCAACAGCAGCAGACGCATTGACATCAGAAGGAGTATCTGCAAATGCTTCAACAGGAACATCGATAGGTGCTTCAACAGAATCACCAATAGGAGCATCAGCAGGGACCTCCGCAGAAGCTTCAGTAGGAATGTCTGCAGGTGCTTCAGCGGGAACTTCTGAAGGAGCTTCAGACGGCTTCTCAACTTGGGTTTCAGCAGTGTCTGCAGAAACTTCAGATGGAGCGTCTACAAAAGTTTCAGACGGTGTATCAGATGGAGCTTCAGGAGCAGCAACCTCAGCAGGTACACTTTCAGGGGTACCTTCCGTAGTAGGAATTTGGGTAGCCTCAGGAGCAACTACTGCCTCACAAACAGCTTCAGAAGGCACTGCTTCTGCAGGAACCTCAGACGGAACTTCCGCAGGTGCAGATTCAGCTACAACTTCCTCGGGTGATGTTGTCTCAGAAATAGGAGCTTCTACAGGAGCCTCAGAAGGCGCAACCTCGTGTTGCGTTTCTGCCTCAGGTACAGATAGCGCGGGGTCCACCGGTTGGTCGGTCATATTAGCTATGGTATGCGGTCTCTCTGCCATGAGGCGGTACAATTGCTAGGGGCGGAGCTTGATTCAGCGCACATGACGCACCCACAGGACACCTTTGACAACTGTTTCGTTTTTGCATAGGTATGAAGAGACATTACAGTCATCTAAATATGGTTATACAGCCAGAGAAATTCGGTGAATGATGGGGAAAGAAAATTGTTGAGAATGACATAAACAAGGAGACAGTATTTGGAAGTGATCGCTATTTGGAATAGTATTAGTTATTCATTCGGCTTGTGAAGAAACAAGAATCTCACTTTACCTTTTTAAATTCCTAAACCAATTGTTACTTTAGTGATCCATTTGTAATTCGTTTTGTAGCATTAATATAGCGAGATTAAAGCTATAAACACTAAGAGGCAACGGGAGTTCTCGTGACACTGTAAGTACAGTATTTCGTTAAACATATGCTATTTAGTTTCTGTATTGTGTAATTATTAGTATTTTGACTTGCTTTTTATTCCGGAAATTCACGATATGACATTATAATACGTGTTTTTCTGTTTCGGCGCCACTGACATTTGCAAAGTTCTGCAACACCAGAAATCAGAACAATTATCAATTGTTAACATAGTCAATCAGTATCACAAGGATTAACCAAATGAATGAGAAAAGTGAATTTAGAAACATCTAGTTAATCTAAACTCTCTTGGCTGGTCTTTCCACTGTTCATTTTTTATTAATTTTTTGTGATAACTTCATGGCATAATGTGTATCATAGAATACTTTTTGCTGATTCGCTAATAGATATTATATTCAGCTTGAGGAATGGAAGTTTTCTTTGCTCTGTTTAGCTACGTAAAAGCAATCACCTGGTGATGATTAAGCATTTATTTCTCTGCCCAGGATGTGTGCGAATATCCGTCGCATTTTCCATTGTTCTCAGAGGTGTCTTATTTAACTATCTTCAATCAAAATTTATCATATTACTGTTTGTCTCTTCTCCTTAAATTCTTGCTGTGCTTTTTGTCCAGTTTATGTATGAGGTTCGGGCATTACACTCCTTGCCGTTACGTGTTCATAGCGCACCCACTCAACAGCTGATAGACGAGCAAAAACAGCTCACAAGAGCAGCATCTGGAAGATGCCGATAGAACTGAACCAGTTTTAGAAAAGAGAAAATCTACGGTTAACGTAAATGTGAAGCATCTTACACACCATTTATCGCCATAGCTCCACTTATATGAGAAAAAAAAATTTAAATTTCATTTCAACACATTTTATACAGAGTATATTGTAATAATATATTTCAGAAAAAAAGTGCAAATAAAAAGTACAAAACGCAATGTTAAATAGAATTTTGGCCCTGTCATAAAAATTCCTACTGTTTAAAAAGCAGATTTAGTTTCGGTACCTAATACTAGTTCAAATAGTTATTTAACACAGTTAGTATGACTGTACTTTTAATACAAGATTTAGAGAACTATAAAGGCACTTTATCCCAGTTACAGTAATAATGCCAATATGGATCAATGAATATTTTTCTGCGGTATCTATTTTACTAAATTAATAACAAATTTTTGAAGTGAATGATCACTAATTCGAAATCACTATGTACAATACACCTATTTTAGTAAGTTCTTAAAACGTTAGTAGGTTCTTTTTCAAAACACGTCAAGAGTGCGTCAGTGGGCGAATTCCTCTGATCGTAGTAAACATTTGTAGAATAGCGAGCCGCTATCGTACGTGGTCTCTTATGAAAAATTGAAATATATTCTTACCATTTACAGCTTTTAGGTCGCTATAAATGAAAACGTCATTGTTACTCATTTGATACAATAATAATAGGAGTTCAGTAGCTACTAGGATTCAAATGAGTATTTCTCTAAATTTGATTGTGAAAAAGTATAAAAATAAAACTCAATTACATATCATTCTGTTTCTATTTCTGTATCAATATTTACATTTTTGGTATCGATAGTTCCATTTATTTCACAAATAGTTGCTGTTATACTGTAAGTAACCGTATTAGGTTGCCACAAGAAAACGTTTTATGGGCGCTTGAACGTACGTGAAAGTGCATAAAATGTGTAGATAATCTTGTGACATGTTTGTTATCATATGATAATATCTAACTTACTGTTTTGTGCTTCTGTTGGTTTTATCTTCGGACCTAGTAAGAGTAAGTGGAAAAGCACAACACCGTTAACTTCTATCTAATTTCTGTGGTGGGTGCCATTAGTACGCATGCTATTGTCACCTGATGCACTGATAAGAGATAGAATTATTTCGGGAAACAGTAGAAATTGATGGTCTACACTGCTTATGTCAACCAAGACAAATGTGTTATGAAAAATGCAGTTATTTCTAAAACAGCTACACTGTCCAGTTTTCCTAATGATTTCTATCCTTTACACTTTTTTTACATAACTCATATTCTTTATAACCTACAAAGGAGAAGGAGGCTTAATCTTCTTTAGAATTGAAACAATTTATGAGGAAATTACAGAAAAAAAATCTATTGTTATTTTCATTTTTCCACTTTTTTGGCCTTCTATTGCTACCTCATATGTTCTATTTTGGATTTTCATAATCAGTAATATTAATAGTGCCCTAAAGTACAGTTCAAACCATAAAAATAATCCGCATTTTACCGAAGGTTTTCGTTCTCACCCACTTAGCGCTCTGCGATATTTTATCTTCCGACTGGTCAAATCTCCAGTTTTCCCTCTGATTTACTCGCTATCAGCTGATTGTGTCTGCTCTATTTGTGAGATATGATCATGAGTTTTCACCATTTCGCATGTTACACGGTAAATAGCAGTGCAAACAGGTCACATGACATTACGGCAGTCGCAGAGAGAAAAAGAGGTTGGCGAGGCTATACATTCGAGATTTTTCTGTAGTGTTTGATATTGATGCGAAAATGAAAAGTTAAGACAATATTATCAAGGAGGAAATCCACTCAAAATAGTCAGATGTTACTGGGTAAATAAATGGGAAGCATTCTACTAGTGGAATTAGGCAGGATGACAGCAATTCATTTGTGTTCGCATGTAGTGTGACTGTAATGGATGATGATACACTTGCACGCAAGTGTGGACATAAAAACCTCGTGAGCTACTGTGTGATCTGGCAATGCCAAAGTGGTGAATAGTGTTCTCGGAAAATATGATTCTATTTTTCTAACTCTTAAGCGGAAAAAAACTAATTTAATACTATTAGATATATCAGATTTTATCTAGCTATCATACATTAATATGTGATAAATTTCAATCTTATATCTAAAGCATGAATATTTTTCGAGATTCTGTTTTAGCCATATTACGCTCTGTGGATTATTTTTTACTAATGACTGCTACTTGAGAAATTACTATAAAAAGCAAACGGGAAAATTGGATAACAGGCTGTAAGAAGGATACATTTCTTCTGTTTTGCTTCCTCAGTATCATCATTATCACCACACAAATAAACTCAAAATCCACCTGCTGTTTTCGAAAAATAGCGAGGAAATGAGGAGGTGGTCCTTTCGTTTCACATGATGATGCTTACAACTCGAGATAAGATTATCGACAATTTAACAAAATTGTTTTTATCTGCAAGACCGAAACGCACTTTAAGAACGAAGATCTTGTTAGGTTTAAAGTCGTAACATAAACTTTAGTGCGAAGGCGCGTAAAGGATTAGTTCATTGGATGTCAAGTCCGATATGTCGAGAAAAGCATTTAACGGATTAGTGACTTTTCAAGAAGAAATACTTTTGTATGATGTAAAGCTAAAGCCTCATATAAATTCTTTTCCGGTTTTAGAACGTGTGAAGCGCAGGGCCAGTAATCCATTGTATAGTAGAAATGATGAGGTGCAGTGCGTGTATTTTCGCTACATTTGGTTTCATTGATCATGCCGCGTTAATCTCTGTGTACTGACTTAAATAAATTACGGACGTCATGTTCCAATGTAGAACCAGCAAACATTACAACCGTCTCCTGATTTTTCTATGTAATTACAAATAACTATTAGCATGTGTGGATCACATGATGGTGACGCGGGTGAATACAAACAGCTGGGTTACGACCAATCCGATGACGAAGGGCTATCCTGAACTGAGGATTCAATATCAAAATGCTTTGGAGCATCATAACTTGTGGAAAGATTAAATTAAAAAAACTGTAGTTTGGTGTATTTTGATAGATCTTTTTGCGATATATGCATCTCTCATCTTGTCTAGATCTTTCTTTTTAATTGAAAGTAAACTAAGATGTGCTAAAATAATTAACTATAGGAAAGATTTGAGCCACTCTTCGCGTAACTGTCACGTTTCTGATAAGGTTACTGCAACGTAAGTGATTACAGCGTTTTCAATCAGGTGTAAGTGATGCAAGAACCACTGGGACTCGTAAAAGTCTTATTACAAGTAATAAGGAATCCACTAAAAATTCCACTTCAAATAAAATATGTTTCCTGAATACACCCTTGTATTTGTGTTTCGAAAGTATAAGTGCAAATAAGGTTTCACTTAAATATTTACATCTACTGTGTGATAAAGCTTTTGGAAAGTGTTGAAGTAGAGATTAAAAAGTACTACAAAACAAACTTCTCCATACAAGAGGCTAGGAATAAAATATTTATAATGATACTCGATATTTCACTTCTATTTATATGACTACAAAATTAATATACTGTTTTATATACGGTTGATCTAATTAGTTATTCTAGATGTTTCTCTATGCATAAACTAAATGTTTATAAAGAGATACTAGATATTCCAAAAAAACAATGTTCACTTGAATGAAAAATAAATGCACTATGAGAACATTGAAATCTTTATTGATTTTGTTTCTGTCAACAGTTACCTTTGTTTGATTACGATATAATCATGGTCGCTAGAATGGATTAATTTAGAGCATAGTGCGGTTCCCCAAGAAAATGTAAAAAAAGAGGGAGCGCAAATCATCAAATAATTTCTTGGTCTTTGCACATTTTTCTAGAATTAATTCCCCAACGATTAGCAAAATAGCAGTGAGATGTAGTATAAATGACATATATTTCGCTTTTTGCTTGTTTTCATCAATTAATGTGTGAATCTCGATGACTGCTTCTGTTGTAATCCAACTGTCGCGCGTTTATAGAAGTTAAATCACGTGCTAGACGAAAGAAATGAAAGATGAACTAGAGACTTACCCTGCTTACAAGTGTAAGGTAGGTAAAAATAATAGGAAATGTCCACAGATATAACAAAAGTAAATTTAATCCACAAAATATATAGATCTTTCTTAACTCCATATATATTCCTCACAAGTAACCCATATGAGAAGTTATCATAAACACTTTTAAAGCATAGCACATTAGTTCAACAATATCATATTTTGTGCAATTGAAAAAAGTGATTCTAATGAAGTAAAAAATCATAACTGAATTTGTTTAAAAAGTATTTTACTCGACTGAACAGATATCTCACTAACAATAAGCAGCTGGACACAACTAAAATCAAGAAGAGCATAAAAACAAAAAAGTAAACAGATCCACTGAAAGAGGTTAATAACTGGGAGAGATTTGTAGTTTTGCTCATTGTGGAAACAAACAAATAGTCATACTCCCAACCGAAATATCCTTTCTATACTGCGTTGATTTTCTGTTCACAATGAACAGAAGTTTGAGCAGCATGTAATGACAATAAAGGCTAGAGATGAGGAAAGCACATAGAAAATAGGAAACGATATCATTACCAGCACCTCTCTCAATGTGTTCAGAAACAATTGATGATTGATCGTAGATAGGTTCGAAATTCATAAATATATAAAGAAGCTCCTATGAAAATTCTACCGTAATCTGGTCTGTGTTGAGAAACACAATAAGAAAAACAAAAA
>JAJAVP010000331.1:0-48100 GCA_020740425.3 Heterorhabditis indica
AAAGGTGGCTTTAAGCAGCATATGTACATTAGCATAGCAAATTTCCATGTCATATTTAATCACACCTACATTTGCCTCAGAACTTTTGGTGTACCCTGTTTATCATAACAATGATTAAAAAGGATGTGCTACTGTTGCTGTAGAAAATAATGATACAGACCCTCCAGCCGTGCACGTTTTTTTGCCATTTTGCTATATCTTGAAGAGCTTCAATCCTCCGTTTTCTGTCATTGATGTTCGCTGTTACATTGCTCATTGCTCTCTTGGCAGCTTCCAGTGAGACATAGTCTTCATGAGAACGAGGCGTTGCCTGAAATATAAATATACTATAAATAAGAACATAAATCAACATACCGATATTTCTAGTACAATATATACTTATATTTTCTCCATTACTTCATTTCGTTCAAATTTTCAACGGGCTCAAGTAAAATTGGTAAATTATTAGCTTAGACACCAACAGTAATGTTGTTTCATACCAGTATCTATGCAGAGATTTTATTAAAGAACGGCAATGCAGATTCCTAGCATTTTAGAAAGTAATAATAAATAATAATATCATAAACTAACTTTTAGAAGTTCAGCCAACTGTAATGGATATCTGCATATACGCTGCACAGGAGTAAGCAAAAATCCTTCCAGAGAAAGATTTGGCATACCTCTAAGTAAACGACACGCCTAGAAGTATATTCAAGGAAAACAATTTGTTTTAAAAATTCTTATTCGATAGTAACTTCTAGAGGATAATTAAGGTATAAGTTATTTGAATTACCTCGAAAAATTGTCTATATACTGGTTGTCGAGACAGTTGAGCTAATTCCGCACACGAAACGGGCCGATTATTACAGTAATCTGAATAGATGGCGAACGAATGTTTCTGAAATGTGAGCAAGTTTAAGTATGTTATGATAATATTATGCATACATATCCTATAGAATATAAATCTAGAGTAAGATGACACACCCGTTGGAGTTCTGCAAGATGCTTGTTTTCTACTTTAAAAATCACTATACATATTTTTTATTTAACCTTCATTTTGAAATTTAAATTTTGAAATTAAATCCTAATAGGAATAAAGACGAACATTTAACAATACAATATATTATTACATTTCTTAGAAAAGCTGCTCCGACGTTTGTGTGCTCAGGAGAATTTTGATCAAACGCCATTTCAAGATCCCGTAGCAATTTTGAATGAATTATATATATAGATTGGATATTCCCAAAAATATTTTTGATTTTTGCTGAACTAAAGAGTTCACGTCGTCGTCGAGTTTGTTCGAGGAAGCCCTTAAATAACAATGCACAGTTATCACCCTCGTTACTCCTTACCACTTTTAAATTAAAGGACAAATGAATCATATGCAACACTGTAGTATCTAAAAAGTACTCAGGCAAAGAAGACCTGCACGATGTCCTCCAGTAACCGCACATAATCTCTCTCAGTAGTCAATAATTCTTCAATGACATTCGCTCTCTGTGTTCTCAATGATTTAGGAAATTCATTTTCCCCCAAAATTGTGGAAGAAGATGATCGGGATCCTGAGGAAGACAGTAGCTGAAAAAAAATATTTTGGGAATAATAGTAATAATAAATGCAAAAATAATAAATTTTGTCAATAATATATATTCATATTATCTTGTAATGAAAAATGTCGACACTTTTAATATAAAATTAGATAAACACTGCCGTCAAACAGAAGAATACATTTAACAGGGAATGAAGTAAGTAGTTTGATTTGAAATATGGAAACAAACAAATTTGGAGTAGAAAAAAATTAGCATACTCACACGGACATGACTGGCAGGAAACCATCCTTGACTATCGCGACAAGAACCAAACCAAAGTCCCACCTGCGAAGAAGAGTCAAGAATTGTAATAACGTCACCAGATGCAAAAGGAAGCTCGTCGGGCAAAATAGCGACGTGATCCCACGACGCCTCAGCCAGTACAATCTAAAATTTTATTATTTATTACTGTTGATTACATAAGCCCACATTATTTAAGTAATTCCAGCTAAATATAGTGGATTGAAATGTATATAGCACTCAGTTTTGTTAATGCATTATTGTATTTAAGATATTATTTTGGAAATATGTTGTAATACTCTATCACTACACTGGAATATTGCATTACTTATTTTTTAAAGCAGTTCTTCAACAACAGACAGATTTCCATACGAATCAAACATGCAGGATTATTTTTCGTCAAACTAACAACGATCTTGTGATCTACTGTGGTCTTGATCAACGGTCGGATATTTTTCTAAGTCATACTTTGCTGCAGTCACGTTGTGAATTGAGCAAATATTTGGCGTCCATTCTCTCGTTATTAGCGTACTCTTTTCATACCTTTGGCACTTATAGAATGAGCATCGAAGAATATTGACTAAAGGAGCGCGGAAGCAAACTACGTCCATATCTGATCAGATACTCAGGACGCTGAACAAATATGCTGAGTTACAACTGAAAGCCTAGGTTTTCCTGTACAGAAAATGTAAGGGTTAAATGTTTTTAAGCAATACTTTAATATACTCATATAGATAGATTCTGGAGACAAATGATTATACATAATATATGTACCTGATAAGTTTATTATATATCTAATTTGCATGCTTGTTAAATAACACTGAGTAAACAGCAATTGGAAAACCTAAGAATATAAGAATTACTCTTACTCCGCTATCACCGCTAGTGCTGCTCCCACTCCCACTTCGGCTACCATAAGAACTAGACGTTGACTGAAGTGAACATCTGCACCCACACTGCCAAGATGTCTCACCACAATCGATGCGAGAGATGTGATGAGAAGGAGAATCTAGATCTTTAATTTAAATCTTTTTGTTAGACTACAAGATTAGAATAACGCCGTGTTAATTTTTACAATGATATAAAAGGCTTAATTGATCACAGAAAATTTCCTAATTAGCTTTATTTAGTGAGTGAGAGTATTGTTGTATAGTGGAACCTTCTTCGTTTGATACGTGGGTTCCTGCCAGTAATGCTCGTTTCTTGTTCCATCTTTATTCTAACAATAGACTCGCATTAGTCGTCCATAATCTGCTTCGGTTTTTATAGTTGATAGTAATACATAACTAGTGGTTAGATTGAGTTCTAGCAATCTTGTATTTGTAAAAATAAGCTTTAAAACTTAATTTATTAAAAGATTCATTAGCTATTCCACTGTCATCTTTTATTATTATAGCAAACTACATGAAACATTGGCCTTTGTCTTCTTCTAATTATTGGAAACTGAAGATAATAGGTGACTAAACAATGCAAAATCTCTTCTAATTAAGGCTATGCCAAAATATCTAATTTAAAATATATATGGATTGTACATCTGAAAAACCTGTAGATCTTTTCTCTTTACAAATTGGAAGGTCATCGCGTTTCTCACGTTACTGGACCTCATTATTCTTTATTGACAATTAGAAGTTGACCCCATCCTTTTAGCGTTCGTTTTAGCGGTTTTTGGTACTTGCGCTAAATACAATTCCCAAACACTTGCTAAACTAGTGCCTATTTTCATGAAATTATACCCAAATGTTTTAAGTTGTTGAAAAATCTTCTTATTTCACCCCAAAAAGAGCAAGTCAAAGCCAAAAATATAGTATTCACCAGTATCCCATTAATCTTATATATAACAAAGATATATAATTATTAGAGCCACTGTTTGATTTTTATTCTCATCCAGTACAATTGATAAAAGTACTACAAAAGGTTTATCTGGATAGTTGCCTATTGAGTAAAGAAAATTTAAATAAAACCTACTGTAATCTTCCTCGGAATCCTGAGATGAATTACTATTATTTGGTTGACTTTTCGATCTTTTCTGTGTTCGTGACCTTACAATTTCCGGCAAATCCTATAAAGGTAATACACTTTTGCGATGAATAGCTTATTAAACCAAACTCGTACGGCTAAAATCCATGAAAATTATATTGAGTAGGACATAAAGTGAGATGAACTTTGGAAAAAAATGAAAAGAAAATAAATAGATACCCATATAACTGAAGTAATAAACGGCAGACCTGTTTGAATAGTAATAAAATTGGGTCAAAAGAAGAAGACAAATACATAAACAACTAGTTTGTGCATTGTTTTGCCTATTGGTTGAATATATTAATTTCAGACAGATGAAGCGCCTCATCCATTACACAACTGAATACTTATGTTTCTTCAGCTAATGGGAAGTAGAAGTTATTTAAAGCTTAAGAAATGGAAACTGACGACCTGTTGGTACATGTGATCATCCTTGCTCCGAATGTATATTCGTGGAACACGCATCGACATGCGGCCGCGATCGATCAGATCGTGGTTCTAGAATAAATTCTAGAAATAAACTTTGTTGTAACCTATCGCAATTTTATTTCACTACATACTTAAAGCTAATATTCGCAGATTCTAAAATATAATCTCTTTATTCGAAAATAAAATTGAAGAATATGCGGTAAATTACAGCAATTAAATAAACTCTTCAGTGGTCTAATATATTGTAATTGATCAGTCTAAATTATAGAAAACTTATGCCCTTACCGTAGGTCGAATTGGTATTATTAGAGCCATTAGTGTGGATTGAAAGAAATGGTTAAAAGAGGAAAGTTCCGAAAAAGTCAGATGACACTGGGAGGTAGCGGAGAATTAAGCCATGGCCACTGACGAAAAGAACACCGCACTAAGCGGCTTAAACTGATCCAAACAGAGCGAGAAGAGAACAAAACCTACATGAAGATGAAGAAAACGTTTAGAAACCGACCAAATTTGTCGCGACAAGACATTATGTGCAAATTAAATATAAATAGATTTAAACAGTAAAAGCATGGGGCATAACTAATAAAATGAGAAAGATGCATTTGATAAGAGATAATAAAGAATATAAATTGGATAATATTATGAATTATTTCAAATAAGTGTAGTTGACAGTCGAATAATCTAGGAAAGCAACATATTCTTAAAAGTCGTCAATAATTGTTGTCAATTATTAAGGTTTGAAATAGTCTTTTTGGCTTTTGTTTATAAAATTCCGTGCGAATTTGTAATGTTCACATAGTGCACAAAATAACAAGTTTAGCGGTTTGCACATTGATGTTATGTACGAGATCACAAGACAAGCTGATTCGTAGTCGAAAGAGAAAAATCGGGGACTGTAAAGCATCCAGAGGCTTAGGAGCCAAAATTAGGGACTTTAACAGAAAGATGAAAAGGACACAACGCTTGCTTCACAAAAACTCATATCAAGACATTTTGCTTTTGGTAAAATATGCACTGCTTTAAAGCTGTGGTTTTCTATATTCCACTCTAAAATAATACGCCTTACTAATATTAGAGTTTTTAAATTTCAAAGATTAGTGCTAATCGTGTCAGTGGTTTTTCCGAGAGATCACGCATCGAGATTACGATCCGCCGAAAAGTTTCAAGTTTTTTCTTTCTAGCCCAAGTATCTATGCAAATATTCATCGCTCATTGTTAATTTGAAACAAATAAAAACTGCGGATTCTGTTTATTTATAACACTAAACCACTTTTTTAACAACGATGAATATTTTTAAAAATCTTATGCAACATAAATACATGATACTAAAACTACTAAATTAAGATTCGTTTAATCAAATAAGTATAGATTTTTTTAAAACACTTTAAAAGGTTAAGATTCCATATTGTCCTAACTATTTTAGACACTTCAGTAAATGAGTATTAAATTTGTAACATATCTAAGCCTATAAAATAAGTATAGTCTTTTATATAGGGTTTAGGTTTGACGATATGAATGAAAACATAAATGCCTAGTTCTGTTTGAGATATCCACATTATTTTAAATATTTGGTGAGATCTTCGTAGATAATGCATTATGTATAATAATGTTGAAAACTAATATATTTAACATCCAATATGCTTCTATCTACTTATATTTTGTAGACGGTGTGTCACGACATCCAGCCTAAACATTCAAAGAACCAAATGTTAAACACCCGTTTTTTGTCCTCTTGTTCTTAAAATGCGCAAAACTAAATGAAGAGCTTTCGGACTACAGCAGGTCAATAACTATGAAAGAAGGAAACAATTTGATCTGTTCTATAAGCGTCTTAGGTACAACTAATGTCGAAAGCTATAGTAGAAGAAACATGTTTCGTAACGAATCTACTCTAGTTTAGTAGAGACGTGTAGAACAGGATTAAGAATTCAATTAACAGTATGGCATAAATATAAAAAGCCGAATTTCTTAAATTCTGAGAATTTAATTCAATAAAGGGCTATGATTTATCGAAATACTTAAAGGAATTACGTAACCATTTATACAAACTAGCAAAAAAATTAGTTTCATCTGGTGTCACTTTTACTTAGAACTGATTTCAGAAAAAACTAAAACAGTTTTACGGCCACTAATATGTCATTCATTACAAAGGTGTCACAACACTATAATGATCAAATAAAAACTGGTAAAACAACTTTCTAATCTGAGAAATAATGACAAATTTTAACAAATTAATTACTCAGCAATCTTGTAAGTATTATTGTTTGTATTATAATGATATCATCGATACAAATAATGATATTATTCGAATCATTTTTATATAACAGCTAAACTAACTCTATATCAATATAGCGCATGAAAATTATTAGGACATTTATAATTATTGATGTTCTTCTTAATGAATATAAGTAAAAAGATGTCCCCCTCATAGATAGTTCAATTGTACGTAGTTTCATTAAGATAGTCCCTCAGACTATGAGAGTAGATAGTATTCATGTGAAAATGGGTAAATTGAAGAAGAATGTCAGCTGATTGAAAGAAAATACTCACATTATTAGTGCTGAGTTGATTGATGAAAAAGTTTAGGGATTGAGATTTAACGGTTACGACACAATTTCTTGATGATACCGCTTTGACAATACAGTATGCTGCCATATAACCAAGAAGAGATGATTCCGAAGAATGTATATGGTAGTCGATTGAGTGCTCGCAATGGGTTCATGAACCATACCGCCCATTTACTCTGCGCTTCCATTTTTGCATGCTTTCTCATCGCTGCCTCACCGATATCGTGTGAGAGCCACAAGTTCACCGAAATCAGGTCATTTGAGGCCTTTGCGTTTCGACTTTAAGGCTTCGTAGTTACCAATTTAAGTCGCACGTCACGTCATATAAGTATCACGATATTTTATTATGTGAGAAAAAAAGGCATATGAGATGTGCAAGGTTAGCCACTATTCTACACTAAAAATGAACTTCGTGGGATATTCTAATGTTAAATAAACATCTGACCTGTGTCAAAATCTGTTTTACAGAGTAGATCCGCTCAGGTTCCGATTTCATTATAGCACTTCTGCTCATCTAAAAATAAACTAAAAAATTAAATAAAATAATAAATTGGTATTTAAAAGAATGTTTCCTTTAAATAATTTGAAAGAATAAAGCCACATTATAGAATCAACAAAGCTGTAAACAAAATACACGCCATCTCTTGGTGCATAACGGTATGACTGACGTATAGGAAAGGTACTTGGTCTGTGAAAAATTTTAAAGGTGTGCTTGGAAGATAAAATGAAAGAGAGAGAGGGAAAAGAATTGGAACAGCAGAATACTCATTATAGTGAATAGACATAAACCGAACTAGCCTACTGAAATATAGTTACTGAGAGGTTATTTGTTTTAAGTATTCTTATATCATTCGAATGTTTAAAGCATAAACGTAGTGTACACATATACGGGAAGTAGAAGATTCTAAATACACTACGAGGATTCAGAATCTCGAAGTCAATATTTGGTAGGCTTAGTGATGAAGGTTAAAGCTGGGGAAACAGGCGGAAACATGTGCAGTCGTCGGGTGGGTAAATGTTTAGTACAAACAGAGCATTGTGGAAAACAATACTCGAGACAACAGTAAACTGACAGGCGAGAAATGGCCTATCATAATTGTTGTAGGCACAATAAAAATAGAACTGAAACGTGCACTCATCACTGTCAGTTACATCGATTAGTGAAATAATTTGTGAAGAATAATGAACAACAAAAAGATGTATAGACAAAAAAGGACTTCTTTAATAAACGATGTACACACACAATATGCTCGCAAAAATGTTTCGTTCCCAAGTAATAAGAAATAATGCATATTTTTAGTAACCTACCGCTTCGTCAAATTTTAATGACTGCTTGAATGAGGAGCACAGATCCTAAAATACAATTATAGTTACTAAAGGTCTATTTCATTTATACATTTATTAAATCAGCCTTTTAAATTGTATATCTCTGTAGATAAAAATTCTTGTTCTTTTATTGAATTTAATAACTGCACTTTTACACTAAAGCTTGTTTTCGACACTGGTTTATTCAAAGTGAACTATCAGTCGGTATTAACGGACAAGAAGAAAGTTAATTAGGTATATGCTTTTTTAAATAATGAAAAAGTGAGAAGAAATTAATGGACACTAAATGAACTAAATATATAATCTACTGTTTGAATACATCAACTGTTAAACGAAACGTTTGCTATCCCACGGATACAAAATGGTCTCGTATCTTCATAGGTTGCTATTCTTCTCGTGCATAACGAAACTTTATTAATCTGCATTTACTGTTTCTTACACTTGTTAATATCCGCTATGGAGGTTGACTAAAACTAACGAAACATATTTAGAATTATGAAACGTTACAAACCATCTTAAAAAAAATTGGCATTAACAAGAAAGAAATTAGTAAATCAGACTTACTTCCTGGATTGAATTATTTAAGGCCTCTATTAGAGATAGGCGACGACGACAATACACCGAGTTCTGGAAGCAGATCTATATATGCATACTAATTACGCCCATTTCGAGTGCTTTAGGCTTTATAAAAAGTGGAATAATATGCTTTTTTCTTGTACACATAAAAAGAGTTTGAAATTAAAAAGATATACTAAGATAAATGCAAACAGTTTTTGAGAGTACTTTCCACCCAACAAAGAGTAAAAAACTAAGCATTAAATTAGTTAAAATCTCCGCTATGGTTGGTTCGACTTTAATGTGATGTGACTGAAATTAAAATTGACAGAGTATAAGAGATTCTTGAAAACATTTCTTATTGAATACAACTCTAGTGAGCAACTAATAGGTTCATTGTTTATTTATTTTGTATAATTTTAGATAAATAAAAGTTAAGATACTAATATCAAGAAGTACCCATACTGTCAGTGAAATTTTTATTTCATATAAAGATATATGATATGTAATCATTATTTTCACATTCTTCATTGGTTGTGATTTTAATATTTGCAGGATGTAAGCTTTCAATTGGTTTTTAACGTGTTTTACTAAATATTTATTTGCACCCAAATATATCTTGAAATTTAAGTAATATTTCAAATTTATTCAAAAATTAAATATCAGCATCAGAAAATCAAGTAGAATTCTACAAGATATCCTTTGTAAACAAATACTAAAATGGCCATATTCAAGAAAATTATAAAATTTGCTCGTTATATATTGCGCTAAAATTGTTTTCCAAAGGATACTGTTCTAAATTCTAAACTCTCAATCACCTTGGAAACAAATTTTATTATGCAACTTTTTCATAAATTTTAACAGTTTAAATCTCATAAACAGATTAAATGACCTCGAAATTTTAAAACCGCATCACTGAAGATTAGGTAAATCTCATGCTCTGAGGAGAGGATTTCTGCGCGAAAAGAGGATGAACAAGGAGAGAAGACCGGATTGCGAATAACAATAGCCTTGGATCGCAATATGCATTTGAAATTGATAGGAAAAGTAAGTAAATTTCCATAGAGGGAGTTGCTATAAGAAACTGTAGATTGATGCAATTATATAATGTAATATATTAGCTAATTAAAATAAAAATGAAAGTTAAGTTACTATTTTGTGCATGGATCCTTAGGCTTATATTATATATTTTTGATGATATTTATTGTATCAATTTATCACATTCGAAATTATATTTTGTCTGATTTATTATTATTTGTGGCTTAAAGGCATTTGTGATCTACTTCTTAAATAGGCAATTATGAGAACCACTCGTAATATAGACATGGATTAAATAAAATTAACAATAATCACACTGAAATATAATATAGTACTTTTATTTAGAAGTTATAGTATGCATTAATTGCAAAATGTATCAAGCCGTAAGACTCAAGAGAATTTGGGTCAAATTCAATACCTCAGCAGAGGTTATCTAGCTTACATATTTTCCTTACAGTATAGAGATAGCCTCTAAAAGTAATACAAACGTTCTTACCGAAAAACCTCAGTTTCTCTCGAAAAATAGAAACATTCAATGAGGGCGTATACGGATTTGCATGAGAAGAGGTCCAGAGCTCTCTTGACATGAATAGGCCATAAAAGAATGAATCGAGAGAAACTCGGGACTATGGAGGCAGGTTTTTCCAATTCATTGGAAACGTTTTATATACTAATCTCTACTGAATTATTTACCTTAATGGAAAATAACTGTAGGACCGAATGAAAATCAGTTTTATTAGCAATATAATTACAAAATTTTAAAAGTAGTTTCATGACCAAATGCAATAGCGTGAATTATTATTGTACGTTACAGTTTTATAATTAATCACAAGGGAAAACACTGAAGAATATTAGTTTATCGCTTACTGTAATTTAAAAAATAAGTACTAATGATAATGTATAGTAAACAAAACAAGAGGACCAATTTTAAGCTTCCCTAAAATCCATTAAAAAATTCACGCCTTGTGTTTTTCACGTGTATTTGGTCTTATTCCAGGACTCTGAACCTTTGCTTCTTCTGTGCATTACGGTTTTTTTTCTAATAATGAAATCGATTTTGTGATCATTGCTTTCTATTAGACTAAAAACCGAAGATATTCGCTGACGGCAAATAGAAGCATAAAATCCGTGAATATCGGGATGATTTGTAATAATACCCCGTTTTCTCAATACCACTTTTGGAAATTAGAGTAGTGAAAACTCGAAATAAAAAGCGCTGAATACATGAGTAAAAACACGGAAATTGATGCTTCCACTAAACTGATAGTTCACGTACAATATATGCTAACGAGTTCGATGTAGTCAAAGAGTTTGATGTTTAAACCTTCAGAGACGCTTTTAGTTAGATAATGTTTTTGTTTAATTTAAAGTTATATAACCTCTTAAATTAGTTATTTTGGATAATTTTATATATACAAGAAAAATTGGTGGGGAAGAAATACAGATAGTGGTAAAGAGTGACTATTTTTGAGGTACTGTGCAATGAAATAAAATTTAATTAGGCTATTTTCTAAAGTTTACTAAATATTTAGAAAAAAATGCATACAGAAAAAGTGATATTTGGTTGTAACACAAGATTAAAAAACAATGGCTTAGTATTTAACTATACTTTTATAATTTCTTGGTACTATCCTCTACTTGTCTTAGTGAAACTTACATTTAGTTGTGCTCCGTGAATCATATTGAATGGTAGCCGAAGATGCAACGAGGCAGCGACGGTGATAGGGTCGTAGCCGCGAAGGAAAAGATCCTAGAAAATCTAATAAGTGAATGATATAATAAGGAACGAGAAAATTTCATTCGATTTAAAGTGCTCTTTCATAAATTTTCTTTGAACTAAACTATTTAATAGTTATAAATATATACATAGATTAATATAATGAAGAAATGCAGTGAGGCAATTGATTAAGACTGATGCTTGGGAAAACTGAAAAAAGGGAGCAATGATTAGATTTTCCTCTTAAGAATTCGTCTCTATTCATGTTTTTATATAAACTGCACCTTTACAATCAGTTATAATTGGGATTTCAAACACAACATAGATGTGAAGCATAAAGAAAACACTGTACCAAACTTTATTAATACCATATGCAGTAATTATAATGTTTCTTAGATTTGCTTTAACATATGAGATGGAAAAATAGTTCTAGATTGCTGAAACTTAGTTACATTTCGATCCATTAGCTGTTCCTTTCTGTATTATAAACATATTTTCCAATAACAACTTTTCATGAGAAGAGCGGCTTTCGTATGGGGCTGGTACCGAAGACCGATCACCTACTGCACTCCACTGCGACCTATCTCTAATTCACTGTCCCAGCCCACTTACAGTAGATCTTGGTTTATTAGTTGTTCATCTACTGCCTGCTAGCTTCTTGTATTCCGTATATTTGTTCTTAAAAGTCTAACTATCCAAGTTTAAGGTCATCACAAAACAAACTGAAAAACAGTCCACACATTAAACTAAAACCCGCATGACAAGTAAAACATTACCCTACCTTAGAAGCTTTTTCATATGCTTCTTAAAACAATTCAAGAATTTGATATCAATTTCACATTTGTGCAAGCGAATAGTGACTTCAGAAAAAGTACAAAATATCTACGTTAACTTCATCTACACCTGAGAGATACATTCATAATTGTTATCCGTACTTAATAAATATTACAACTCTAAAAAAATACAGCAGAATATATATTAGATACTAATTTAGCCAGATAAAAAAGAATGAAATTATGCTAGAGAAAAAAAGAAACAAGAACACAATTTTTCATTAAACAAGATACGCAACCAAAAAGAATCGCAAGAGCTGGCTCTCTAGACGTATTCGTAGCGCAGCCGATTGTCTTGACAAATCAGCCTAAACCAATCAAGGAATTGATCCGCAGGTTAAATATATAAGGGGCAATATATATTACTATAAATATATTATTGTTTTATTATATTATACTATATTCTATCATGTTCCTTTAAATAAACCAATTTGCTTAAAATATTTTAGAGCAAAGGATAATTAAGGCAACAAGACTAATCTGGACAAATATTTCGTCTTTTCTGATTTTATTTACATCTATTACTGTGTAGAATAGAAGTGATTAATGTGAAAGTACATAATACTAGACATTTTACTGCCTATTACTAAGCAAGTGAAATATCGAAAAGTTGGCCCGAGAGAAATCCACCTAGTGAAGACATAACATTGTACTTGAAATCGAGCACTTGTACAAGAAGTGCGAATTATCTTCAAATGTGAATATGATATTCGTTATTATAAAAAACGTTATGAAATGTAGAGAAGATGAAGATACTACATGCGATTTAAGAGAATCGGCATCATGAGTGGAGAACTCAGAAGATAATGCTTTTTTGCGTTTGTTCTGAACTAAAGTAAGATGTTGAAACTTTGGAGCGATCAACTGCGTTAGATGAGCCATGTGGTTCGAAGTGTCCGTAAATAAAAGCGAGATGAGGGTTCGTCCAATTTTCAAGGATAATATTTAATGGTATGCCTAGTTTGATAAATGTACAAAAAAGTGAATAGAGATATATAAGAATTATGAGTATATATGACAAATAAGTGGCAAGACTTAAAAAGAAGTAATATCTGGAAATTATGCAAAATAAAAGGTGAATTTTTTAACAGTCAAAAATATATATTTCGACAATAGGCCAGGATGTGCATGGTCTTGGTTACTTTTATACATATTTTTGCATTTATTTACACTTACAGTATTCTTTTTGTTCCATGCAATATTTTAGCATAAATTATCACTTGTAGACATCTAAGAAGAACGTATTTACTTTATTGTGAGTTAGAAGACGTCTGTGATTGAATATAGAAGCAAAAATTATTGTTGCATAAAAGTTGGGATTTAGAAGTGGTGAATTGGTCGATTATGTTATAAATAATGACAAATCCTTTTGATAATCTTGAATGCAGTTGTCAGCAGCAGATATTAGCGGAAAATCGACAGAATGTTTCAGTTTTAACGGCTCGTAATCAATATTATTAATGTATGCCAAAATCACATCGTACTACCGATTCAAGTACTAGGTTTGTGTACTCTCCGTAAATGAATCCACTTGCTTTCTACGCATTAATAATGCTGGGGAGTTCTTAAGAATAAACATTACATTTTCATCTCAAACAGTTTCCATACAAATCTTTTCCTAATTAAAATTTTGTCTGTGCCTTAAGAAGCATCACTTTTCACTCATTCTCATTTTCACATTTCATGTTTACCAAAGGAATAAAAATATTAATGCAGGACTTATATTATATTCATAGTATACGATATACATTTTTAAAACATACATTTATGCCAAAAATTGTCGAAAAAGTTCCTATTTATGGCCTTTGAATTAGCACACTACTCTATTTATGGAGAATCTCATCAATCATCAAGAATGCTATCGTTATATCAGTTCCCATTATACTAAAAGTTTATGTCGGAAGAAAAAGTATATACGTGGATATTTTAAAATTAACGAATCTCTGTGAACAGAGAGCAATTTAGGCAGAAGAGTAGCTAGCAGTAGGTGAACTCACCCGAGATATTCCATCGTCGTCTAGATCCATAATTGAAACAGCAAAGTTGCACTACTCTAATAAGGACGTGTCTTTCTCTAGTTTTCACTTTTATCGGAGAAAATGACCATGAATCTGAAATTTTAATCGCATAAGGTTTACAGTTATTTCCCTTATTTCCACAGGAATAGTTTTCATTGAAAATTATAATATTCCCAACGATTTCTTGCACAATAAAGCAGTTAAGTACAGCGAATAGTTAAATAGACATACATAATTTTGGTTTTATATTTTAATTGGAAGGATTTCTGCTTTATAAATGGTGAAGATAATCGGCGAAGCACAATGCACCAAGTCAATAAATTTCAGTGTATGACAAATATATAAAAATAACAAAAATTCATAGAAATTAAGAGATGATGGTAATAACATGTAATTAAAATTAAAATTAGTACAGTTGTACTAACTATAAATGCGATTGCAAATATTCTTAAGCAATATTAAATGAACAAAGAAAGTAAAATTGAAAATAACATAAATAATGACAAGGTCAACACGCGACTCGTTGAAAATGAATCGCGTAACCAAATAAGTCTCTCGGAAGCGGAAGGTCCCGTCGCGTAGTCGCAAGAACCAGTCGCTCGGCTTATGAATTCGCCGTCTCCGAGGATCTTATTACATAACCATAGTCAAATAGAAAACGCTTTCCAGCCCCCTCAAAAAACATCAACGAGTTCTTAGCGCTTGTTTTCATCATTAAAACCATGAACGATTATGCTAATGTCTACCAGGTCCCAACTTCCGTAAATCAATTAATAAGTTCTTCTTAATAAATACTATTTACTGAATGTAGATTCTTGATGAATCATATTTTGTGCAGTAATATTTAATTCATGTCATTAATGGTCCAATTATAATAAGTATGTGCCCATATGCAAATAGTATTATTTTGTCATTTGATCTTAAAGTGTTTAGATATTTAATTAAAATTAAGTAGTTAAGTAAGTAGTAGTGAAAGTTGAGAAAGGTTGGATTTATTATTAAAATATTAATATCTTGTTAAAAATTAGGTAACGTACTATTCACTGACTATATATTATAATGTTGTTCATCGAAAAAACTGCTTTCCCATCTCCTACAGTATTGAAGTATAGAAGCCACAATTTAAAGCTTTAAATTCTTTAAAGTTTTAAATTGGTTATAGAGCTATACTATCGGTCTGCCTTGGTACCACGATTTATGGCGGCTACATTTAAGCGCAAGAAATTAGTTTAGAAATCAGTACTAAACAACTCTTATATTTACTTAAGAGTGGTTGAATTAAGACTTAGTTGTGTACCACTCGCAGTGAAAGTGGTAATCTATATTCCTCTAATATCTATATCAAATTCATATTAAAAATTAATAGTACTTTTCTAGTGAACTTTATCCATTATAGGAGTAGTGTCTTATCAGGTTTCTAAGTGGTGATTTTCAAAATATAGCTTTAAGAAATCTCATGACAGATATTTGGGATAATAATTTAAACAGTACTTCGGTGCAAAATACCAGGAAGGCGTAATTAAGAAGTCCTATAAGTGAGTAGAATTGTTAATAAATCTCAAAGTAAGATTAGCACCGAGTGCAACAACCATAACTCATAAATTAAATGCCAGAAAGGAAAGTAAAAGTCGCGTGCGGAAATATTACGTTGACACACATAATGTTGCTGTGAAATGAAGAGATTAGGAGTGACCTATGGAAGATTCGAAACGTTGTTCACTCAAAATTCGCCTTTTTCTACTTTTCTGAGCATTTATTAAAACGAAGCCCAGATTTATTAGTCAATTTTTAAGTTTGCACTCACAACGAAATGTGGGTTAATAGTATTCTTTGGCCTCCTTTCTAGAATAAATCGAAATACTTATATATTCGTTAGTAGTTCTGCAAAAACTCAATGCAAATTAAGCAATCATCCAGAAAAGTGCGTCGTCGAACATGACGAGATATTGAGAAAAGCAACCAATTTAAGATTACTTGATAGGATAGAATAGAGAGCAAAAGACTTTGGCTTAAGTGATTACTTTTGTAACATTTGTTGATTTAATTACAGTAAATTGTGTACCGCCACTTTATAAAAACTGTCCACTCAAAATAGTTTTTAACACTAATTTAATAATTTAAACAGTTTACGCAAGTCATTTACGATTGGCTAGAGAATCCCTTCAAAATTACTTTAATTAGAATTTGCACTTTCAAAAATTTAATCAGTTTAATAGATTCTTGATATCTCTAAAATTTGCAGACATGTTTGAGAAGGAGAGATTAACTATTTGTTAATATCACTAATCCAAAAGTGCTATAAAGTTCCAATCAGAGTTTGTCTCAATTAAAAATGTAGAAATATGTACAAGCAATTATCGCGCACTGACTTTAAAATAAGTTATTGGAACAAAGTTCTTTGCATAATACTAGCATCTATTCTATTAAGGAAATTAACATTATATGACATTATTGCATACAAATTAATTTCTACTTCCACACAAGCAAAAGAACTTTCTAATGAAGATGTTGTCTGTTAAATGAAAAATGTTGTATATATTAGATTGAAAATTCAAAGATTTTTTCAGCTCTCCATTTAGATTTGCCTAATTCTCATTTTGAAAGAATTGACGACGGAAGAGCAAAAGTGGTATTTTTCGATTGCAGCTTTTCGCTACCTACTGTATATGCTGCTCTACTTCTAGGCGATACTCAGAAGATACAACTAAAAAATTAAAGTGAATTGTAAGTACGTAGTTAATGTTAAGAGTGAATGTCAATAGTGTAATTTTGGTTAGTGTGAACTTTATCTACTGATATAGTTGTTTACTACTTTAAAATAATCTTCTGTGTTCAGCTTTATTTTCATAGTTTTTGTTAGTACCACATTCACTTCTGATTATCAAACTAGGGGAGTAGTAATAAAAAATGTCCTGATTAAAACTGTAAAGTAACATAGGTTGGTAATGGACTATTTAATGGTATGAACTAAAAAATTAGAGTGATCTAAAAAAATATCTACGGGAAAAAAAAGATTCTCAGAGAAGATGATCATAAACTATTAATGCTCGAATATTCCTCAAATGTTTGCTTTTAGCAGCGCCGATTTCATGGCCAACCCGTTTGTTAATGACCGTGGCAGCTGAAGGGGGCATTCAAGTCATGGCTGCAGATAACAAATTCGCAACTTAACAATGATCCTTCAGTAGATGCCACAAGATATTTTGTACAGCTTTTAAATATCTATTAAATATGTTAAAATTAATTATCTATATATATACCTATAGAAAGTAGATATTTAAAGCAACGCTTATCTCAAGATGGTCTAAATCTACAAGTAATAATCTTTCGTTTGTCCTTAGGTGGTAATGTTTATTTAAGAGTATACACTTAATAAGAATCTAAAATAAAAATGAAAAGAAGCAGTGATAATACAAAGATAACTACATTCCAGTAAGCTTGCTAACCGAAGAATTTTGGAAATAATTTATAATGATAACAGATACGCGATCGGTCTCAGGACAGGTTCTTTTTGTGTGACAGCAAAGGATATGACGGCTAGTGTAGCTATATAAAAGACTGAGAGCTGCTACTAACAGGGAGAAAAAGATAAAGTTAAAATATCACACCAATCTATTCATGTCAATTAAAGATTTTTTTTTAATATAAAGAATATTTTAATTGAATACATTAAAGATAACAAATTGTATCATAAAACATTGAAGGAAACATTGTACTAGAGTTTTTGTCCTTAAAATATTGTAAATATAGTCATAGAGCATCATCTCAGCTAACTGGATTTCATTGTTTTGTACTAAAAGGATAAACAAATAACAGTCATTCATTTTAAAATGCAGTAATTTTACTATTAAGGAAGACTGCGAGAGACAAAGTTATGTTTGTCTAAGCCCGAAAGACATCATAGAGACGATCAACTCAGCACGAAACGACATTGAGTTTAAAGTAGTGCTCGTCTAAGCATGCATTTACAGGCCACACCGCATACAACCAATTATGCGAAAAAGTGCGTTCACAGTTAAAGCATTAGCTCTGCTGAACACTCGGGTAATTCTCGCTCATTCCGCCGTCAGCTTCACTAAACTGCCTCGAATTGGAAAGAATGCTTTATTTACCTACGAAATCTTCAGCATACAATAGTACGGCATCGAGACCACAACAGAACTGTTATTGCCGACAGCACTTCACAATTCAGAAATATGTTAGCGTGGAAAAAATCCCCGATAACTAAGCCCATGACTTAATACCAACCGATATCGCCTTTGTTCATAAGAACTGTCAGCATTATACGTCCAATATAAAAAAAGAGTTAACATTTATAGAGATTCTGAAACATTCTCTGCAACGGTTTAATAAACTCATGTTTCCCATGATATTTCTCCTTCCCTTCTCCGACTTTGAGTGCAGAGCTTGTTTCACTATATAGATGAAGCAGACGTAAACATACAAATTTTAAGCCTATACAAAGTAGGCGTAAAAAAAGTATGTTTAACTGACATAGAATTAAAATAAACGAAATTTCAAAAATTAATAGAAAAAACATTAACAAAGGTTTCCATGATTTCTGCACAAAATTTAGTGGTGTTTAAAACTAGAAATATACATTATAAAGAAGCATAATTTTCCTTTCCCATTAAACTCTAAATCACATAAAATAATGATATAATGAATCCGAAACCTAAATTTACTACATGCACATGTAGAGAATAATTGTGCTCTTAGCCACCTATCTCATAGATCTACAACTGTGAAAACATAGGAATTGAACTTATATACAACATTAAGAGTCGATAAACTTACACACAACTGTTCATCCTAACTGATCGTTGTTCAGCCGGATAACGTATATACATATTTATTTATAAAATCGGTTGTAGCCACAGGTGTTGTTGTAAACTTTTGTGAACGCGCTGATGACCAAGAGGATCTAATGAGAAACAACTGGAGATAATGAGGGGTTAACAAAGGATAACGGTAATTTTTTTGGATTGATAGCATAAAAGTCATAAAAATTGGATTTTATAAGTATGAATTGATAAATACTATGATCAAGTTTATTGGTGTAAATAAGTAGATGAGAAGCAAAACTTTGTGGAGAGTGAGTAAAAAGGAAAACAGGAGAGATAGAAAGACAGAAATGGGTGACGGATGCAAGAGTGCGCAGCTACAAAACTCACTCATCAAGGCACGCAACACCTCAGTCAACCCATAATTTGTCCGCGCGAATTCAATGTCGTGTTATTGGTGAAAGCGCGTAATGTTAGCCTATTATTACAGAAACGAATTGCAATTGGAGAAAAGAATAAGTCTCGACGGGAATCGCCGCTACGACTCAATCCTATATTTTCATACTCGGCAACATAATCATCTACCACGATTAATAGGAATTTTAAAGTAAAATGTTTCTTTCTTAATGACTTTCAATCTAATACTACATTATAATAAAGAATGAAAGTAGCATTAAAAATAGACTAACACCTGAGATCTCGTTAAAATCTTCAATAAACTACACTATTTGAATATAAACTGGTTAGTTGTAAGAAATTGTTTCAAAACTCATGTTGGATACAACTACTATCTATTTATCTGATCAATGGGCAGTATATTAATCACAAAAGTGATATTAGATCATTTTAATTCGAGGGTTTGACACTTCGTAGTCATCGTAGTACATCGAGGAAAATATAGCAAGAACGGATGTCAGTTTGTTTCTAGCACAATCGACGCAATTTCACTTCCAGTGGTACGTGAATGGACATTAGAACAATCGTAAGAATATAACAGAACTGCTGCGACAGCGGTGCAAAGTAGTTCTACACATGTGGTTATTGGAATTTCACTGAGGTTACGTGCATCTCTAAACAGTTGGTCCGTTTGATTACCTGAACAAATATTGACTCCCCGAGAATCATAACATCATTTTCCTACGATTCTTCGGCTACGAGGCAGACTAAATATTTTCTGTAACTCTTTCTTAGTGCACATCCGATAATAAGATTCTGCATACTAAATTTAGTCACACTACAATTCTCATGTGTTACTAATATTCTTTGATATCTCAAATGTAATAAAGTTATGATAGCTGTAAAGTAATAAATATCTTTCTACAATATGTTTAAGATAGTGTTTGCAATATTTGGACGACGCTATTAGTATATTTCTATCTTATAATTTTTGCCATTCACATTATAATTGGTTTCATGTCAAAGTTTTCACCTTCAAATGTCGACGAGGCAACTAAATTATATATTTATATAGGCTTAAACTTTTGATGTCTACATATATAAAATTAGTATAATTTCAAATAATAGAGTATAATATGGTAAATTTGCTATATTTTTATACATCGAAATATGAAATTAATATATGACATTTCCGTGCAGTAAACTACAACAACAAAAATCAAGTTGTGGAGCTAATAATATGGCTAAAATTGGTAAATTTCTAAAAAAAATGGCTGTATTTCTAGAGTGTAGAGGAAACAGAAGAATAAAGTTATTCTGGCATAAGTCTGAAGAACAAGAATCATTGTGTAAGGTGCAGCATTCCAATAGTAGATAATAACCTACCAATTATGCAATTGATTCAGTGCAATATTGTTTGGTCAGCTGTGAGTCCAGTGCCAGTTCCTTGGATAAACAGTTGTCAAAAACAGCAAAACCGGAAAAAATTGTATTTAAACGAATAAAGATTTTGTTTTTCTAGTTTCTGAAATATTCTCATTAATGGCAAACTGCATGGCATGTTACCGAGCGTTATTTTTATAAATTAAATATTAACTAACGTCCCTAATTGGTAGTAGAATTATTCACAGTGTCACAATATTGCCATGTACTTGGACACCATTTCCATCAACTTTATAAGTAAAATAATACAACACTAAAGGATTTTTGGAATTTGTGAATTTATGCAGCAGTTTCCATTATTTTTGATAATAAAAATGGCAACATAGTCTAGAAACTTCAGTTGTATAAAATATGCACGTTTATTAGTATTGAAAATAGTCTTGAAAATTGACATTTATAATTCTTAATTTTATTAAATTTATATAATACTCTAGAATGATTTCTATTACATTGTAATATTTATGGTGAATTACTGAAAGTCAGTCCACCTCTTGATGTTTCTTGTGGAATTTTTAAAACTATTATTTTATATTTATTATAACTTGTATTTCAAGTTCTGTAAAAATTTATCCTAACCTAATATTTAACATGCAACTTTCTTGAACTCCTTTATACAAATGAAGTAAATGATCAAATTATATTTTAAATGACTAATAAACATAGAAAGTCTTTTAGTAACCTTCTGAAAGAGGGTGGCTTATTTATCTACATAAGTGAGCGACATATTTTAGCAAGAAAACTTGCCGGAATAATGACAACTTGATATCTACTAGTTCGAAACTCAATGAAGATCCCAAATCTGTGTTTAAACTTGTAAAATTCCACCATGAACATAGCTATGAGCGATTGAACGCAAAATAGCACCTGATCGCCTCGTGTGCAACGTAAAACGTTCCTCACGGGCAATGCAGGGTAAGAAAAACCGATCGCACTTATAGTAGTTAATTATCTCTAAGGCCTATTCCTACTGAGAACAAAGCTGCTTTTTTGTGACCTTTGTATCTAATTCAATCATGAGCCACGCTAATATTTTTGTAATTATATTAAATTGAATCAACATTGTAGAAAATCTATCTTATCACACTGTTACAATTTAGTTTGTATTGATATTCATTAATCAGCGGAAGATCTTGAGGGATAAATCATCATCTTTATATCACGTAGTGCCGATGTGTATTGTGTACATTGTCTATAATCCAAGTGGTGAACATCTTGCCGTCACTATTTTCTCTTCCTAACTTTTACCTATACAAAAAAGCAGTTTCGAGGAAAAAAACTTCGGAAGAGGGGCTGAGTTGGTATGCAACAAGTCGAAAATCTACTGCTAAGTACTTGTGCGATATGAAGATTTAAACTTGTGACTGCGAAAGGAAAGTGTAGGGATCAATATTGAGCGTTTTCCATAAGTCCTACCATATTTACTCAGTTTTTTCATAAAATATCTCCCCACTAATCAATTACTTAGAGTAGTGCTGGATATTAAGCACCCAATAGATACCTTCGATCGTAATCATACATTCCACCACTAGATAAATAAACTGTTAAGTGTAAAAAGAACCAGGTCTAACCTAGATCCCCATTGTTTCATTTACATATATCATCTAATCAAAAGTCATCCAAAAGCAATGTCTATAGTCTCCTTATCGAAGAAAGCCCATGCTATTCCTTAAGCCTATTTAGATAACAACATTAGTAAATACGAAAATACAATATTATTAAACATTAGTTGCTCTTCAGTTTCAAAATCATGCCAACATTACGGAAACTTCGTGTCACATGCTTAAATCCCATTTCTCGCTTCCCATACTATGAATTGCACGCAAAAAATTGCCGATGACTCTTAATGCGAATGAACAGCAAGAAAAAACCACTACGCATATTTATTTATATGCTGAAATGAATAACAATTAACACAGCATATACGGGAGTTCTAATCATCGAATGAAACAGTTATCGAAATACACAAATATTAATGTCAATTAGTTATAAGCATTTTATTCAGTTAATTATTTAGTCAAAGTTACCTTTTTCATTCCCTTTTTAGCTTTAACAGCATTTATCTGGATTACCGTAGATTCATTTGGTGCTTTACGTCTTATATTAGGCTTAATTAGAGATTTTGAAGCGGTTTTTGCTGAGTTTATAATTACTTTTTCTAACTGTACATTTTGCGGTGTATCGGAAACCATTCCTACTTTTACCGCAGCTTTGGATGTTTTTATCTTAACGGATTTTTTAGGAGACTTGATCACAGTTTCCTTACTACTGGCTACTTTCTTAGGAGACTTGATGACAGTTTCCTTACGACTGGCTGCTTTCTTAGGAGACTTGATGACAGTTTCCTTACGACTGGCTGCTTTCTTAGGAGACTTGATCACACCTTCCTTATTATTGTCAGCTTCATTTGGGAACTTATTCACATTTTCCTCAAGAATACTACCTTTATGAGACTCCTTAATTGCAGTTTCTTTACGAGTACCTTTCTTATGTGAATTTGCATTAACTTCATTAGTTTTGCTAGACTTCTTGGAGAATTTGACACTAGTTCCCTTAGGGATCTTGGACGACATATTAGTGATCTCTTTCATTTTAGCAACTTTCTTGGTGGGTTGTAACTTTTTTTCCTCGTTTGCACTGACCTCCTCCTGTAGGGATTTAACCACCTGAACAGAAAATTTACCATGATTTTTTAAAACAACCTACAAATAAGCACAATATTCTTTCCATCGACAATTTAATAATAATCGATTTAATTTGAACTGGATAACATAGCATCCCTAATAGATCTAGTACATATACAGTTTAAGATCTACTTATACTAAATTTACTCACAATCGCCGAATTACTGGAGGGAAGGGTAGCTGTAACTGTAGATTTATTTAAATCCTTATTGGACACAGCGAGTTTGAAACGTTTACTAGCACCAGAGCCCGTTTGTTCTATTTCCCCATTAGCAACACCACGCTTTAAAGCATTGCGAATATGAACCTTAGCCTTAAATCAATTGAATGTTCTTTATTAATAAAATTACCATTAAAGATTACGTGATATTGTAAGTTTGTTCTCAATATGTACATATATATAATCAGCACTAATCCCTCAAATTCAAGTTTTCGAATTCACTAGTACAAGTAAAATACGTATAAGTAGTAATAACTACATACCTTCGCTATATTACCATCGATCAAGTACTTCTGAAGCACGAATTGGGAAACAGCTCGTCCAGATACTCCTTTCCTAGACTTTAAATTGCTAATAGCAGTTCTGACCATAGTTTTATAATTTAAATGACCAGAAGTAACTCCAGCATTTCCAGTACTCTTGGATAGAGTGGCCTGCAATAGCAGTGATTGTGAACAACCAATAACCATATATTTATTCTTAAAATTATATATATCTAACACTCTAAAACATGATGTTATGGTACAAGTTATAATGGCGAAAGACTATCATTAAATTTATGATGGAAACTAATTAGTATAGCAAAGGCTGGTCTATCAACGATATTAATAAGAATAATAATTATATAGTTCTATTAAAGCGATACAAATAGAACCAATACTTATGCAAAATCAAAAATCTGAGCTGAAACGTCATTCTAAAAGTGAATGCCAACTAATCATCAAAACGATTACAAACAAACCTCATTCTCCTTGGCCGATGCATTTGCAGTATCCATATTGTTAATTAATTAGGCTAGTACTTAGGACGATGACAAAATTATCAAGGGTGCCAACTTAATCATTAAGGCGAGTTATTGAGGAATAAGTTGCCTGATACCCGCGAAATCTGTGGTTTAAAAGGCGTTCAACACATGACGATTAATATTTTGAAAAAATCGATAACTATTCACATTATATGAGTATTTGAATTTTGTGCGTACCACTTTTTTTTACTGTGCTCATCTAGTATAGTTGACCGAATCGATTATTAATTACAAAATCTAGCCTTAATTAAGCAAAGACAATTTCTTAACTAGATGTTTGATGTACATTTCTTCATATATTTAAGTGATATTATTAAAAATTGGACTAGTAACAGCAAAAAAGATTATTAGTTATTTGTAGAAATATGAAAACTAAACTACTACCACTCTTCTTCAACTGGATATCTTAACGTTTTTGTTTTGTTCATATAGAGACCATTCTTTTTTATTCCGGTAATGAGTAAAATCAAATTAATGCCTTCCCGGTTATTAGTTCAGTTGGAATTATAAGACAACATTTTTAGTTTTGGGTTACTATTTGTTTATAGTAAAAAGGGAATTACTTTCGTGTTTATTCCGAGTGCTAATTTTTGCCAAGGGATAATTATGCATGTTCTGCCACATGAGGTAGAGTAAAAGGACTGATTTTAAAGTTTTTTCCAAAAACGTTTTTAAAAAACATGTTTCACTGTATCTGAAGGATATTTCACCTTTGAAATCGGTTTTTTCTTAGCCCACCTGTTTATAAGTGTTGAACCACCAATGCTATTTCTTACAGACTCATTAGTATAAATTTTTAATACGAAATAATTGAATATTCCTTGTAATACATGCATTATTAACAATCTACAACTTATGCGGGATTTTGACAGTATCCACAAGTATCAGCACAGTGATACTCAATCAGAAATTTGTCACCAGAATTACACAGTCCTGCTAATTTGAACTTGTCACAGCTGGAATTAAATGTTTAAAGTTCTGGTAAATATCTGGGTAAATTAGTTGTTGGAAAATGTGGAATGTCAAAACCCACCTAGTATTAGTATCATTGCAGGGGTTCTTGATAACACCACACAAGTTACAAGTTTTCGCACAATTATACTTGATTAAGTCAATAGTGTTTTGACTTGTACTTGTGCAAAAGCCTTCGGCCGCCAATTTCGTGCACATTTCACTAGAATATTAAGGATTTGCTTTTTTGAGTTTTGTAGAATCTTGTTAGACGTACTCAGTTTTGGAATTTCTACATTCCGATGGATCTAATTGTGGATCGCTTGTAGGTTGGGGCTCTGGTGTAGTAAATGATTCCACTGAAAATTGAAATATGACGCTTAAAGTTGTTCTTTGAGGCAGACGACTGAGAAGATTTCAAATAAATTATTTATGGAAAGAAAGTTTGCAGAAATTAAATAGTCTTTCATGAATTAAAGCAATACACCTATAAACTTTGTCTTGTAGTGATAGCGCTGCTACGGTAAAAGGTAAGATTTTCGTCATATTTCGGTTTGTAAACAATTAGAGCAGCACCATTGTGATTACAATTAAATGAATGATCAAGTGTTCTGCAGGTGTAAGTGGTAAGTAATTCTAACTACGGCGCTTTAAATAGTAGAACAATGACTGTGTTCATATTGCTGTCACCACCATATGCTAAATAGTATCTATTTTAAGTTATATGACGCACCTAATTGTACCAGTTCTGTGAACAATACTTTCTACAATTTTCTTGTTTGATTAAAATTGGTAGAGATAAAACTATAAGTAAAATAAAATGTAGACCATCTTACCATATTTATATTGAATAGTAAATGTAGTGTAGTAGTACCTATTAAATGAGACTAGTGGTGTAGGATTTAGGTTGCTTTCATATATGATATTTTTGAACTCGGTGCAACAAATTCTGGAAACATAACCGTGATTTCAATGGTTACTTAGCAATATATACAGGATAAGCACCAATCAGTATTTATGATATCCATGTAATTTATAATTACCGTAGACTATTTTCTATGTGACACTAGTTAACCTAATGCTAGCCAGTGCCTTGCTTATTAATAATAAATCTCCTTATGGCTAATGAGATTATAATCTCAAGACAGTATCTAACTGATGACCAGAAGTTTTAAATTACTGTATGTTTATAAAAATTATATTTGAACTAGCCTGGGGTTAGTTATTTTCTTATCATCTCTAGTTTTTATCTCAATACCGTTATAGGAGCATCCATATGTGCACTGTGGATTAAACATTGACGTGATTTTCACTTGAATTTTGCTTTCAGCAGGAGCCTAAAGATAACCTTAAATATATATAGAACATATTAATACGATTTCAAAGATATGCATTTATTCTAATACATTGCTTGAAACAAAATTGATAAAAACTAACTATGTTAATTAGGTTTGTAAAATTAACTGACAGTGATATAATGGGTGCACATAGTGTACACATCTCTAATTTCTTGTGAAGAAGAGTCACCCACAGAAAATGAAATGGTCTTCCAAGAATCTGTTGCGGTGATAGTTTCACCACAACCAGATTCCTAAAATCTACTAGATATGCTACAATATTGGCACTATTTGAACAATAATTAAATACAACTTTAAAACATTTTCGGTCTACTTAATTATTTGGCAGGTATTCTCTTTTCCCTTAAGATTTCTCTTAAGACACAATTATTTTCTCTTAAAAATTGTGGAGCCAATATATTTCGGTGTATCTTGATAGAACTCATTTTAATATCAAGATACAAGATATAATAAATAATTAATGAACCCTTTCGTTGCACAAATATCCACTGTATCCAAGAGGACAGTTACAGATTGAGCAGTTGCGTGGGTTTGGCACTCCACCATTTTCACATAAGGCAGAGGTGTTTGAGGCACATAGTCCTTAGAGAATAATATAACGTTAAAGAAAACAGACCGAGATGTAATGATTTTAAAATAAATTATAATTATTCGTTAATATTTCCTCGCATAACCAACACTAATTGAAAGAAAGTGTTGACACGAAAAAATTTCCATCGAATGAAAGTAAAAAACAGAACCAACCAGTACATTCGTAGTGTTCATTGATCATTTGAATATCGTAGAACGAGATCAGACTGCTGCCTATTGTGTAGGTATAATCAGGTTCATTAGGAATAATGGACAGTTTGCCACCATCGCTAACGAAACTGAAATATTTACTATCATTTGTGTCCTTTCAATTAAACCAATCAAAACAACTTCATACATTTTGATATTTTCATAGACAAACGAATGTGAACTAAATAATGTGTGTTTTGCCATGCTCTTTGTTTCTTTTCTACTTTTAAGTCGAGTATTTTCAAACAAAGTTTAACAATTAAGACACATCCATATTTTATTCTATTCATAGTATGATATTATTTGAATTGATAGGAAATTTTAAAACAACGAAAACTGTAAACTTGATTAATCGTGTTGGTGCGAATTTATTTATGTCTGTGATTAGTTCACATAAAACCCACGCCATCGCGTCATAATGCATGAAACTGCCGAATTCATAAGGCGTGTAATTCGTTGTCTCATTTGAAGTAGTTTTGTCGAAATTAAACCTCATTGAACGCTAGAAATTAAATAAAAGAAATGCCACATGGATTTTTCGTGAGTTGAGTTTAGAATCTTTTAATACATAACTCACGGGTACATCGCTTAAATCAATTGTAACATGACTATCTCTATCATATCTCATTTGCGTGTGCCAAAATCCAAGAGCATGAGTGAATTCATGAGCCACAGTTCCAACCTATGACGAGAATTACACAACAAATAAATAATTATAATGACTAAATAAAAACTTATGTTAACTAACCACTTCACATCCACTACCCAAAGAGAGGGTTTGTTCGCCTCCTATCATACCCACAGAAGAAAAGCAGCCAGCACCGTTAAATACCTTATATATTATTTTCTGTTGTTGTTGTTTTTTCAGTTACTACTACTCATATCCCATTTTTGAATCTTGTTATTAGTCTTAAATAAAAGTATCTTGAAGTTAAAAACACAGCAAACTACGAATTCAGATTACCCGTATTCTATTTGTTGCCATGGAATTCTCGATGAAAGTGATACAAGTTCGGCTTTGAATATAATCAAGAGCTGCAGCAATGGATTTCCGCTTTCGACTATCTAGAATGACACATAAATGTGTTGAGAGTAAACAACAAATTAAACATGGACGCTAAACAAGCAGATTTGGCAATAAAATCAAGTTACTAGTTGTAATTTGGAACAACGAAACTAAAAAATGCTGCATATTCGACTCACTAATGCTACTATCTGCGTAATAGTATACGGTGCCGTTGGTCCACTTAGGGTAGATTATGGAAGCCTGTCTTTTGGCTCTCCTATCATTCTCTTGGGTTTGCCGTTGCTCAATTGATGCTAATTGTTCTCTGTGTGGATAGGTTATACATTTAATAATAGTAGCTCTATTCATTACTCTTATATTAAGTACCTTAGAAATCAAGAGTCATATTGCTTTGAAAAATATAAGCCATAACGGCAAAGAAATCAATTATTTGGTTTTTAATATGAACATATTACTGGTAACGCATTTTGATTTTATTTATATACAGGATATATCTTAGTAAATAATATACTAATATTTGAACTTCCATTGTGCTTACTCCGTTAAATTAATGTCTCCTTGAAATAAGTACTTAGACACTCCTTGTAAATTATTGACCTCAAAGAGGTTATTGCCCTCTTTTAAAAGGGGTGGTTCGGTTTGCACAGTTCGAATTTTCTAAATAAATTGTTTCTATAAAATAAGAGTGACATAGGAATGGGTTTAACTGTTCACTCTGAATTGCTTATAACACATAATATTAAGCGTCTCAACTATTTTAGAGGCAAGATTTAACTCTTTTAAAGAATAATAGTCATTATTAGAAGGACAGAAAAACTAATGCTAAGAAGTCGAAATTGACAAAAGTTTCAATTAAAAAGATAATTTTTCTTCGGATTTTGTTTACCTGTTTATTTGCTTTCAGCTTTTCCAACTGGTCATGTGTAAGTTCTTTCAATCTGTCACCAAGTTTCACTAGTCTTGCGTGAAGTTTTTCAAGACCGATAATGGACTAAAATATTATTCAAATTTATTAAAATTAACATAAAATATTGAGAATTCCTAATAAATTCAATTTTGGCGGATTTTAGTGCTACCAATGAAGCACTGCATATATTTTGAACAAACAACAAAATCCTTATATTTAATCCAAGTCGTAAAATTCAGGGTTTAACTATGCACTAATAACAATGTCACCTTTTGCAATGATGCTCTAACTTTTTCAGTTATTCTTTCATTAACTTTTTGTCCAATGGCCTTCATTCTGTCAATAACATCATTCGGATGGGGAAAGCTCCAAATGCCGTTCAAGCATCCCAAAATACACACCACAAGAAGTATTTGCATTGATAGCCTGAAATGATTAAGTGACTTTTAACACGACTACGACGCTCGAAGTGCCTTCTTTCCCTTTCTGTTACCGCCAGTATCAAGAAGATGTCTTTTCTGAGTTTTGCGATGGAAACGGAAAATTAATATTTAGTTTATGCTGTTTTCTATTTAAAGTAAAGTGTTATATAGCTTTAATAAATACTTATCCTTTCAAAAAGAGTTGCAAATATTATAATAGCCAAATTGACGAATGTTCTATTAAGAAGCGTTGTTAACAAAAGAAAAATTATGTTAATAAGATCTCCGGAGATAAGGTCTTGAGTAATATTTAAGATCAGCGAACTTCTGCTATCATAAACAAGCATTTCTAGAAGATACCTTTTATAGTATCTTTAATCTGCCTGTTAGCACAGTTGTATAAAAAATGTTATTGCCATAATTTTTCAGGAACTTTGGCCTTTTCATAGAATGTGTGATATTACAGCTGCAATCGAATGCCCTGGAAGACGACTAAATTGTCCCGATCGTTTAATTAGTAAAGTTAGTTCCAAGAGATGATAGATATTTTTGTTGGTAACATGTGAATATGGTATTCAACTAATGAGACATATTACTAAAGATTTACGATATGCGTAGAGCTCAAAATTTATTCGTTAGACTATTGTTCAGAAAAATATTTAGTAAATAGAGATAAAAAAGATGTCTTGATAGTAGAGCAAACCGAATAGTACCTCAATTACATCGTTTGGCTGGCTGATAAACCGAAGTGTTCGGTCACATGTTGGAGTTTTTGACGATCCACAAGACAGTGATTGGAGAATGTAAGGTTACAACGATATCTCGTGTCACTACTCTTCGTGCTTTCAACGTCCTCGCATTTACATATGTAATATAAGGTACTCAAGATTTAAAATGCCTTTTTATTATTTCATTATTAAGCCAGATATATTAAAGTACACTAATTTGAGACTTTGCAGTCAGTTGTTAGTCAGAAGGCTTTTCTGGATAGCCGAAATTCTACTGGACACCGTTCACTATCAGAATAACTAATTCCAAATTTATCATTTAACTATATTCTAAGTAAATTACTACATAATTTCAGCGGGTTTGATAAAATATGTTCGTATATATATGTGTATATATTTTAAGCATGGGAATGAAATTGTTCGTATCACTTTTTATCAAGTTCAATATTGCCTGATGATGGATGAACTAATGATCAGATATTTCGTTTTTCTCCAATGTCGTTCTATACAGTATGATTCATCGACATTGTGACTAAATTTTAGGTGCATTCAGTCTGGGGAATGAACCTGTGAAAAGACATTTCATATACTAACGGTCCGAATAACTTTTCTTTTCTCTAAATATTTACTACGTAATTGATTGAGAATCTCGCTAGTCGTAAACTAACTATTCAAATGAAGTTTAAGTAATACTTTATTTCTATGTCTCAGAGTGACTTCAAAATATGGTTTTCAATGATATCCAGACGCCTATTGAGAATGCCAGTTAATTATTCTTACACTAAAGCACCGTACGCCTACTAACTTCTGCATCTAATTGTTTTCAGCAAACAACTCATTTACGAGTATGCAATGTTAAGTGTTTTTTCATGAAATCGCCCAGATGTTTAAATATAAACATTTTATTTGCTCATTTGCGTTGAATTTTTTATATACTACCGAGTGATCAAGGCTTAGATCTATTTTAAACTGTCTATGTTCACTTTAGATAACTATGTAAATACTTTCAATAAATTTGCAAAGGATGTCCGCTTCGACCTCACAATGTCTCTCATGCTTATGGGTCTCTTATTGAGTATACCATGTAGAAAGAGAAGAGGTAAAGTTGTGATAGTTTGTGTACTATTTTGACAACGGTTCATGTCCAAACAACTGAAAACCACTTGTAACATTCGTCTATTCATCATTTTTCTTATAAATTACAGAATTGTTAGACTGTTGTAAAAACACCGAAGACGCCTAATTCTACACTGCAGTGTAGTTACTTCGATAATACCAAATAATAAAGGAATAGATACCAATTGCTGTTATTCATTATTGCTAAATTAGTGGAAATGAATAAGCATCAAGTCAGAACTATATTTGTCTTCTCTTCCTGGAATTGATATATCTAGAAACGCATTTACTTTCAAGAAAATCTCTCCTCATAGATGGTCGTTACCTACCTATGAATATTTTAAAAATATAATTTACCATATAAAAACCATAATGGTTATTTTGTTCGTTGTTCACAACAATTACGCTGTCAATTGTCTTGTCATAATTCCCCATCGTCACTTGAATCAGAACCATCGGTTGGTTCTTCGTAGAAAAGAAAAGATACTGTATATTTCATCACAACCACAGATGTTTATCAAATACAACGCATTCTGTCTGCTTCTGGGTAGTCTAATCTAATATGAACACTATACTTTAAATACTTAATATTGAATTAAATAGTTTATGTTGCAAATCACTTAAGTACAATGATAAGGAGAATAAATTTAAATTTCTTTTACATTATATGAAAATTGAAAAAATTATATGCTCATATAGATGGCATAAGATCATGAGAAAAGGCTGAGAGGCAAAGTGCGTTCTTCATGAAAACTCATAAATTTAAGATTTTATGGAGGTGGTGGAATACTGAATTTTAATAAGCCTTTCATAAATACAATTAAGTATTGACTGTTTCATTAAGTAGTTTTCTCCACAAATCATACTTGTATAAGAACTGTGTCAAATCTTAATTAAGGCGTAGTGTGAGTTGGATTTTTCTTGTTGATTGTATCTGTTTGTATATTTTAAAAAATATTGTTCTATTACATAACTCCGTGAAGTGGGGTATAAGATATTTCTGATAAAGGTTCTAATAGTTCGCTGTCACATACCAACCTTCCAATTCTTCCTTCCATGCAAACCTTGATATCTTTATATTGAAAAAATAGAAGTTCTAGTACACTTAATGAACAAATCTGATACAACTGCACTGGAAAAGTTCATCTGATTGCCTTGGTAATAGAAGTTAGAGGGGAACCTCGTTTATAAGGAATTCGCAATAACAACCAGACTTCTACTTAAGTAATACAACTCCCCGTAAAAGCGTTATATAATTAATCTAAAATAATATAGTGAATTCACGGTATGACAGGTAAAGTGGATGCGTTTAAAATATCCATTATATTAAATGGCATGAAATTTTGATACGGAATATTTTATAGTAATGGGTTAAAAAAGGAAATAATGGATCACGATTTTTTCACATTACTACATAGTAAATTATTGTTTGGAAGCTAGATTTTAATTCGAACTATATTCTATCTAACCATAAACACTAGTTCAAAATACTAACTTTGATGGAACCTAGTGAATTACATCTCTAGAGATCTCATTTTAAGATAATCGCTTCCCCGTACTCGCATATGTATTAGACTTTGTTTTCAATTCGATTATTTCAGGTTGATTTTAATATAATTTTTTGAAATATATTTCGGAGCTCCAACCTTTTGGTTAGTTTTCATAAATGAACTGCTTAACCTTAAAATGCACTCCTTCTAGTGATCACTAAACTGATGTAGTACGCAAGCACTAGCCTTAAATCAAGCTTATTAAAGTTCGAATACACAATTAATGACCTAAATATCATATTTGGGAGTAATACTCGCATTTTTGCGTCTATCAATTAACTTCAAAAAATTTCTATATCAATATAGAAATCACTTAAATAAGTAAATATGACGTTTGAACCTTAAACATTAATTATCTTTCAGACACCATCGAAAGTTCCAATGACCAAATTTCCCGGGCTATACCGTTATGTGGTAAGCGTAGGATTTCCCCTTTAGCCACAAGAAAAGTCGGAAAATTTCATTGGATCAACATATTTGAAGATGTAGAGATCCAATGATTTAATCAAAACTATACAAGTTTTAAAGCAATTAAACTTGTTCTGATAGATAATTTCCAGTGGTCTCAGACATGTAATTCAGATATATCAGTTTGGAACTCATTAATATTTCGATACAGTAGATAATTTCTATTACTGATTTTAGTAAAGTGAGGTCAAATTAGTATCCAATACAAGAAAATACAAATAAAATTATGTTTATAAAATTTAAAAAATTAGCAAATCATATATTCAATATTTGCTTAAAATCAAATTATTGCTATAATTTGCCATCTAAAATCCAAAATATTTGGCTATTTTGTTCATTGATCACAACAACTAAGTTGTTTATTGTCTTGCCATAGTTCGTACAATCACTTGTGAGTTTAGTGCTAATGTAATAAGTGAGAGGTTCCATTCAGGGAAATGTCTTTTTATTTCTACTATAATTTTATTGAAAGGCATAATTTTACATTTAGTAACTTAGCTCTCTTTGTTTCTTTATTGTCACTCATCTCTGCAAATTACTAGAGGCACTAGTATCAAAGTTAATTCATACTTTTGCACCTGTTTCTTTGTGACTAATCGGAACTTTTGTATGTCAGTGAAACAATTCAATAATACCAGTTTAGATTAAATGTCCTCAATAAATGAGATTGGTATTAGAAATAATCATCTGATAGTTTGTGATTAACTAGTACCTGGTAACCAGAATGTCTCCAGACTTATCTACGACATGTAGAAAAATATTCGTCACTACTTGTTAATCGCTTAGTAGCGTTTTACTTTGGCCTCAAATTTATTCTGCGGAATTAAAAATCCTTCTTTAAATGCTATATATTTCGATTTCATATTTTTAAAAATTCATTATCTTCCGATGTTATCGTGGCCTTTGGCAATTCGAATTTCCATGTATATAATAGGATATATTATTTCTATAATTACACTATACATTTTATATTCGCACTCCAGTCTTCATAAAACCTTCAGGTAGATGCGATAGTTTCTTTTTATTTTTCACATTACTGAGTTCGGATAAAATTTATATTATTTCACAAATGATTACTTTACCATCTCACAAATCTTTTTTCTTTATCTAAAAGTCCCAGAATCAAGAACCTGACCTTTTAATTTTCATCATTTATAGGACTATTTTACTCATGATGGTTTTTTACGGATATGTCAGATCGTCAGTGATTTGCATAATGACTGTTGTGCAAATCCTTTGCGACAATCATCAGGCAGCGGTGGGCACGTTCCTCATTTGGTGTCATTCCCGTTTTAATGGTTGAAATTATTCTCTAATTCTCAGAAAAATTCACTACAACTGCTACTTTTGTATGAAATGATGTGATACTTACATTATGAAAAAAAATGTCCTTAAATAAATTTTTTCCAGGCAATAGTTCCCATATTAAATATTATATTCATCTATGGAATATGTGGTTTTTCTGTTTGTAGTCTCACTCTTAGCGTCGAAAGGTGTATTGCTTCATTCTACGCAACTCGCTACGAAAAATTCTCAGACTCTTACATTATTTCTGGTTTAACAGTACTATTGATGGTAAAAATATTAAACAAAATCTTTTTTCAAGGCTCCTCATATCAAACATTCCCACTGTATCAAAAATTTAATAATCAAATAACTTTTTCTAAGTACTAACAATTTTAAAGCCAATTGATAAATTAAACTGTCCTAGTTTACAAAAGCTATACAAGTAAATGTTTTGGTCTTTTAGGTTGAGCTTAGTACGACGAGAACTTGTTTAAAATGAACTCATTAGCCGCGATGCATGCAATTATTCTTTTATTATATTCCTATATTATTAGAAAAACAAATTTTTGCCAACACCACGGAAACCATTCACGAAAAGCTTTCCGAGGATTTTTGAAACGTATAAATTAACGACTTCTCAATTAAGGTTTTTGCTTTATAGGATAATCAAATAAACAAGATTGTGTCTGGTAATGCGTAACTAAGAAAATTCTCCTATATTAGAAGTTGTCTTATTGACTGTCAGTTCAAACATAATATTCTATGCAAATCAATACAGATGTAAATAATTGCATAAAACTTTGTTTTTACCAGTTAAATTTTAAAGTTAACATCTTCAAGCAGTTTATAAGTTGAAGATGGGAATTAGTTAATTCTACTGTACACTACTGCAACAAAGAAATGCCCGAAATTATTAGATCACGATTAGCCTACAATCCGTTGCTTGGAATTTCATAAAAAATACCCAATAATTTATGGTTTGCACTTCAAGAAATTCCAAATAGTCTGGAATTACGTTCAGACTATTTGTCAACCTATTTTGGTAAAAGAGAAAAATTTTAATCTAAAATAATAACCAATTGAGATTTTCAGTATAACTGACTTTAATTCAGACCTTCATTTCCTTCTCGCTAGGATGGCTGTCTAATAACGATATTTTCGGAGACTTATTTCTTATGCTTGTCTTCGCATCACTAGGAATTCTAAGTGTACTAGTAAGTGGAAAGTATTATAGATTTGTTCCGTACCCTCCTGAAGGTAGTTGGTTCACCTGCAACTCCAGCATTAACTACATTTGCACTTACACCAGGCTAAATATAAATTGGAAAATTTAGTACGCCCTTTAGCTATTAGAAGTAGAGCTTAGGTAAGGCTTGCTTCTTCAGACGTCGGAATCAACTGCTTTATCGGCCATAAAAGTACGTTTTTAGTCTAAAGTTAATTGTTTTGATTACAATTATCAATAATAGACGGCTTACTATTCTCCTACCTTGATTTTAAATTCACAAAAGCAAAATTGCGCAAGTTACTAGAATCCCATTAAAAACGAATTAAGTAAACTTAGAAGTTGATTAAATAATGCAGTTATGATCGTATTTTCCACAAACAGCTATATTTTGTACCATAAGGATACATTTGAAAATATTCAACCAAATTTTGTTGTGCCTTCATGGAATTTATGATTTGTACTTTATTTTTGATAAACTATAATTTTCCCTTTTTCAGTCTATGAAAGGGAAACAATAAATTTATTAACAACTGAATATCTTGAAATCACCTCGCCATGCTTCAACACACATTATAATTTTTGAGTACTAAAGAATATGCATAAATTATTTTTAGATCTCAATATGTGTACGATGCAATTCACAAAAAACCCCGAGAAGAGAGAGACTTAGTCTCGGATTAAGGTAAAAAAATGTTGGTAATACAAAAATCATATTTAGTCATAGTCATAGGAATTAATATATCCAATTTTTAGTGTAGAACTACTTAGGCTATAAACTAAACTAGACTACTGAAAGATGAAGGCAATGAATAAGGAGTTTCCTTCAATTTTACTGAACAGGTTTTTAGTATTTTGGAAATCTAAAAAGTGACAGTGTTCGGAATTAACTTTTTCTTCTATCGTTGCAAATGCTTTAGATTAAAAATATAAATTTAAGGTTTCAAATGAAGGAGAATTGCCGCACTACACCCATTTATCTCTCGATATCGTTGAATGAGTCAATCTTTGTCATTTTAATGACAACACTGGCTTTTTGCATATACAACGATAAGACATATCAAACTCCCACCACCGGAAATGTCTTCGTCCATCTCATGGACATAGTGGGTTTTCAAAGCCGAATTCTAAAGGCGAATGCTTTCATGTGCAGTAATGTTGCTATGAAAGTGTTTGGTCATAACTGATGAGTCAGTAGTTGTATTGCATTTCCATTGCAACCGACTATAGTCACAATTAATCCAGTGACTAGAATCACAACAAATTACAGACAACTACATTACAGGCAGGAGCGTGGCGTATTCTCTTTATTCACTTTACATTAATTTATTATTCGAATTCGGTCAAAAAACACAGAGTCGCTACTATTTTAGAAATCCAGAAAACCAAGGATGAGGAAACTGACCACTATTTCCGTGATTTACAAAATATGTGGAAATAAGTACTTATTTTTTGCGTTATCCAGCTTTTGTATAATTTCAGCGACTTACATAAAAAAATAGCATAAGAAGTGAAACTTATTTTATCAAATACTATTCGATTAGTTCTAAACTAAGTTCGGGGATGTTTATCCCATCAATTATAGAAGATAAATGTTAAAGTGAAACATTAGGAAGAATAGTTAGTTGTTTCTTTCCCTGATTGGTATTTTCGTATAAAATTTATTGTATTAACATAACGAATTAATAAATGCTAATAAAATCAAATATTTGTTAACATGGTTGTTAATTTTGAAGTACCTTCATATCTACTTATTTAGAAACTTGATCTAAAACGTGTTGAAAAAATAAAATAGCAATGTTCTTTGCTTTATGTTGTAACAATTCTTTTGAAATGTGAATTTCAAAAGAGAAAAACTAATTTAATTCCATCTTTTTCTTATATAATAATAATCAAATATTTCTATCACCTTAAAAAATCAATAATCAATAGATAATAGTTATGATATTACTTTATCTGGATAATTAGATTATCATTGATGTACCAAAGAGTAAAAGAATGGGCAGAATGGTTTTAATACCATCATTTAACCATTTCACTGTAATAGGTCAGGAACTTCTGCTTTACAATTCAACATCGCTCGTATAATTAAGCATAATGTCATACATTCGTAGCAGTGGTCCTCAATTGAAATGTATTAATGTTAATTCAGTTGTAAATTAGTCAACTTTTATGGAAATCCATGGTTCACCAATAAGTGTGCCATATTTATGCTTAAATCTACTTTTCCACACTAGGAAAACATTGGTTAGAAAGAACTATAGTTAGAGACGATAGACTCGAACTCGACGAAGTCCAACTCCTGCTTCCGATTACATTCAACATTTCGACGCTCTGTTCGATTCGCCAGCTGAAGCTTATCATTACTTACAGGGCTTAATCAAAACTATTACAGAATCCCAACCAATTTCGGTCGTAATGTTTTCTTTCTTTGACAGCATACGATCCTTCCTCTATGCTGTCAATGATATTGCGTCTGCTTTCACTTTCCATATCTTGTATAGTCACGCAAGTTTACACAAAAATTTCAGGTATGAAAAATGTATATTATGGAATTTCAAGCACAATCCCTAACAATACATGAATTTTCCAGTGAAACGCATTTTATTTTCGATATATTTTCAAATAATCCAGAGATTCAGTAATATTATAAACATTAGACATTAAAATAATTCCAATTGATATTTAACTAAAAAGTTCTTAAGAAAGTTCTTGTTTAGAACAATTCTATTCTTCGCTGTGTTTAATGGTGTCATCAGATCTCTACTATTTTTTGGATTACAAATGATTAATTTCTACAACAATGGATTTTCGGTAAAGCGTTTCTGCGTAATTGTAGTTTGGAAAAGGCTTAGCAAATGTTTTTAAATGTAGTTGACATCATTACTATCTTATGATACTTTCTCACTTAATATTTCAATGGGTGGCGTTTATTATAGAAAACGACATAGCTTTCTAAAGTAAGACAAATTTAAAACATGTTTCTCTAGAATTATATTTCTATTAAAGTGGTAAAATTATGGAAATAACATTTGGGTAATCAGTTAATTGTATATTTAGGAAATCCTCTTCATACTCTTTGATTTGCTCCTAATTGAGATCCATGGAATGACACTGACAAATCTTCTGATGAGCATTGACCGCTGGGTGGCCGTGTTCCACGCAGTTTACTACGAGAGATTTTCTGATTGCAACATCGTTCCTTGCATGACCATACTCTGCATTGTAAGTCACTGAAGAAAACAGGAAATGTAGAATAGCTTTATTCGTTCTGGCTTCCAAGTTTTAATTTTAAGAAAATCACATCGAATTCTTTGAAGATTAGAAAATGTATAGTATATTATAGGTGGTAACATCTATTTTGTTTACTTGTTTATCAAAAATGGTGCAAAAGAACAATGTAATATTAATGATAATATTCACAACCTGTGGTTTACTCAGTGTCCTGGTAGGTAACTTTGAGTTAAAGTTAAGATTCTAATTATATATTTTAACTATTTACTATCTATAAGTTGTTTGTGATTATTGTAGAAATGTAGAATTCATATCTTTTCAGAATTTGCAATTCACTCGCTGGGAATAAAATTTTAAAAAATAAAATATTACTGTACCGTGCTCTTTTTAGATATCCATTTGGATTCGACACAACGCCAAACAAGCAAAGCGAGTACAATGCTCAACACTTGGACATAGGTACTTTTGATCTAAATGTTGAATTTGTGCAGACATGGCACTCAAATGTCTGAAATATAATGTAATATTAAAACAAAATTTACAGTAGGGAGATTAAATGGTTAGAAAAAATACAGCGATTAATATTATTAGTAATGTATTATTTTTGAAAAGAGACATGGTGGTACTATAATTATTAGTTGTCTACACCCTAACCCTCTATGGATTTGGTTACACTGACTGTAGAAATTACGTTACTTTCAGCTTCCAATTGCTTGAAAATAACCGCACCACCCCTCTCTATCTCTGTGTTTCGCTAAACGAAACCATTTCTATGTTTCTACAGGCAATTCTTGCCTGTTTCATGATGGACAACACTGAGGTTCCTCTGATACTACGCAATGACATTTACGTCCATCTAATAGATTCCGTTAGTTTATAATTACGAAATGATTCATCGCCTTCTCTTGGTGCAAAACTTCCTTTCTTCAAAATCATCTCTCATCCCTCGTTGTAATAATAAATGTTTGAAAATATTCTGCATCTCAAAAGACTGTCATATGAATGTAGAATGTAAATATGCTTTAAATTATATTATATTCCTCAGATTTCTGCATGGCGATTTATATTTATTAATTGCACTGTGATCTATTATTGGTTGGAAGTGAAAAGATACAGAAGAAATACTCTCAAAGAGTTTCAAAGATCGAAAGAAGAAGAGACAGACAAGTATTTCCACGATCTCAGAAAAATATGGTCATAAAAGTAACATTTTTAAGCAGAATATTTATGCATTTTATATTATTATTATCTCGTTTAACAATATTTTATATAAGGAGCCTCATGTAGAAAACTACCTTAATGGTATTATATTAATATTATCTCATTATAACTACTAAAACAAATTAGCAAAAATCAGTCACTTTTAACAACCATACCTTAGTTCTAAAGGGTTATTTTCTATTTTCCACTTAACCTATCTTTGAATTTAAAACATAATAATAACTCACTTATTATTTTGGAGTTATTGACCATATTCATGTTTAATATTTACGACCTTCAAAAAATATTGCTGACATTGAAATGTTGTTTAAAAATGCCTGTACTAAATGCTGCACATTTTATTCCGTTATGTTCAAAATACCTTGTCAATTCATTTTTCCGACCAAATCTCTTCGAAAATGTACTCTTTAATCACAGTCGAACCCAGAAGCTACGCATTGGCCATCAGGCTTCTTAATGATGCAGTGCCATTTCACGGAAACTAGTATTTTCACGGCTTATGTTTAAGTACAATAATAATATGTGAATTGTATAAAAAAGTATAAATATCGCTTCCCAGTAGTGGTAAATGCTTTCAATAACCTATCACAGAAGAATTTATCATTCAAAGAGTGAAAATGCACTCCGAAAATCCGAGCGCAATTTATATTTCTTAAAATTTGCAAATACTGAAATCTATGGCTCCTCTACAATCTCTATAAATAGAAGCTTATAATTAGAACTAAGCTTGGTATTCTAACAGTTCAATTCAAATATTCAAAATTTCAATTTCACAGTCTTTCAACTCAATTTTGGCTTTGAATGTCAACCTTATTCCTGGTTCATTAATATACCAAAAATGTCTCTTTAAATATAAAACGGCATAAAAAGCGCATTCGTAAGAAAGTTACTATGCATAAACTAGGCTGACTCTTTCGGGACATACGAGAGGAGTTGAGATGATACGTACGACTTTTTAATTATTATACTAGTCAAATAAAAATATATGGACCACATGTTTTGAAAACTAAACTTACGCCCAATTTGCACAAAATACTATGAGGCTATGATCTCTCAAAGATCCCAGAACTTAATTAGTTTCACTAAAATATAGTGTCCTTTCACTAATGTGCGATTTATAAATTGAAAGCTTACCTTCAGTATTAATTGACATGTTAGAACAAAGATTTTTATGATAATTATTTTTTCGAGCAAAAACCTTTCATTGATTCCTAATTAATTTTTGGTGAAGTGCTTTATCCTTTATGTGTATAATTAGTTGCTAACGATTTGTGCTCTTCAAGAATAATATTTCCATTTGTTTTCACATTTAGCCATGGCTTTAGTGGCTTTGATAATATGGTAAATAAACTTCTGGTTCAATAGTTAACTTGTCTCATTTCAAATGTGGATCGCTCAGAAGAAGAACACAGTTTCAGCTGCAGGAATAGAGGAAATAATGTGTTAAATATTGTTTATATTTATGCTTTTGATAGAATTGGACCGTGCATTCTTCTAACATTTATGGCTCATTAATATAATTGTCATCCCTAAATTAAATTAAATAAGTGAAATTAAATCAGATTTCAGTTAGGATAAATTCACATTATATTTCAGATTAAGACTGAACTACTGCAGTGCCAAAAATAGAAAAAAAACCACTGTCATCAGCCAGAATATTTAATGCACGTTACATCTGTTCGCTGCGAAATAATCTTTGATTAATGTGAATTTTTCATAAATAATCTGTGATTTCATATCCGTAAAATCCCTCAAATGTTTTCGTCTCAGAAATGTGCTATATTTACCCAACACGTTATGGACAGCTTTGTCCATACTCATTCTTTAAAATTGAGTTTGGTTTTATTAAAATACTGGTTCTGTTGTTAATTGCATACCACATGTACACAGTTTTTTTGTGTACCGAGCCTCCTGTCACCATCTACGTTTTCATTCACTATCAAAATATGTGATTGAAATAAATAGCACGCACGAAAGATTGTCAATTTCCTAAATCCTGGAAAATACCCGGTTTTTCGAAATGCCGATGTCCTTATAATTTAGCTATTTTCGTTCTCAAATGCCAACTTTGATGACCATTGTCGACAATATGTACCGTTCTGTAAGTCTTGTTATTTGATGACAACTGGATTAGTTGCTTAAATAGGTGATATGATGCACAAAAAGTAAGGCAAGATATTTATATTTAAACTATAGAATTATCTGAAAGTAACAGTTACACCGGCAAGATAATTATCCAAGTACCACATAGCAATAAAACCACTTTGGAATAGTCAAAAGGTTAATCTACTTGCAAAAAACTCATTTCTAGCACACGCGTAATGTACCCATTAATGTACTTAGGCCACGCCTTGTCCGTTCCTCGCTGACGCTTCCTAAGTGCTTTGTTTGCACCTCATCATACGCACATCTCCTGGTTATTATCGTGACTCTAATTGTATTAAGTAACATGCTCCAGACACTGCACGTAAGTGTCGAATAAACGAACGTCACTCCATCAATAGAAGAGCTGCTTTGAATGCCGAGTGATTTCTTCACTATGTTATCTGCACCTCTCGTGGTACGACTTGTTCTTTACATTGCCGCGAATTGTATGGCTTTGTTCACTCTGTACATCATCTACACCCACGCTAGCCTTCATAAAAACTTTAGGTATGGCTGATTGCTGTAGACATTTCTGTCATTTGTACCAACAAATGCTTTTATTAACATATATCTTAGGAAAATAGATTTAAACTTAGAGCTGATGGAATTCAAATATTTAAGGATCATCTTATTTTCTATGGTATTTTTTGGAATTTCAAGATCTGTTGCCGTTTATGGAATAGTTATTGTGAAACTCCTTGCCAATATTGACCACGAAGATGTAAGCCTTTAATTTTTAAGAAAGTGCAAAATACTAAAGTCTTAATTTTTAGTATAGTTTTATTCATATTCTTAGTTTAATTAATTTTATAAAGATAAAGTAAATGTAGTATTTATTGTTATAGCTATAGAAAAAAGATATTTATGGTATTTAAGGTAAAATATGACTGATTAACTTAGTTAAAAGATATGTGACTTTTGAAGTATACACATAAATTATATGATTTCAGAAATTATTCCTGCTTTTGACTTCAGTACTCGTCTACGGTATATGCAGCTTTTCCATATCTAGTCTGTTTCTGAGCATTGACCGTTGTGTAGCTGTGTTCAATGCTTCTCGTTACGAGAAATATTCCGATTCCAATATTATCTCCTGCCAAACTCTCGCTTTTATTGTCAGTAAAAAGATCTTCAGAGTGGATCTAAAAGACATTGTTTTTGTTAGTAGAATTCTAGAGCCTATCAGGAAGCAAATTTAAGTGGTTCTTTTGGTCATCTTAACATAACTACAGATGTCCGTCTTTCAGCTTATAATTTCCTTCTGCTTTGGCTGGTTAACAAATTGCACTAAGCGTGGTGAAATTTTCCTCGCAATTACATTTATTACTAGTGGTGTGTTAAGCTTATTGGTGGGTTTTACCTTCTCTTTAAGTGTTTCCTTCTAATATCAATAACTGCCCTTGAAAATAAGATCTCACAATTAAAAGTCGGAAATCGTTAGGATGAAAAATAGAAATTGACATGAAATGTAACAAAAAGTGCAAAGTAACTGTCCATGCACTTTTATCGATACCTGTGGGTAACTACGCAGGCACTTTTTTATATTGGTGATAGGCACTGAATTAAATTGCCACTCTTCATACTCCTATAAAATCTATTTATTTTAAATATTTAGTTGTTTTTTTAAAGATTTCTCTTTGTGTGCGATGTCATGCCAAGAAAATGATGAAGTCGCAAACCAAATCACTGGGACAAAGGTTCACTATTTTTTAAACTTCTAAAAGTACAGTTAATTTTGTTCTTTCAAGGTGTTTAGAAAATTACCATTACGTTGGTTTAATTATTCATTATGAATATGATACTTGTGGTTTCAATAATTGTTTTCTTTTACATCTATATTTCCAGGCTTATATTAGAAATAGATTAGTGCGCATTTAAATAATTTCTAATTTATAGTCTTTTATAGCTGCGCGCCAACACTATGCTCAGAGTAATTGTTAAAGGAAATACAGAATAAATTTCTGGAAATGACTATCATAAAACTCATTTAACATGTGTTGGTACATAAGCAGAAGTTTTACGGCTACAGTTCAAAAAAATCTCAAAAACATTTTTTTAAAGTTTTCAAATGGTGGAGATCAACCGCACTACCCCTATATACCTATTTATCTCATTGAATGAGACGATCTGTATTACCTTCTCGTCGATATTCACATTTATGATGATAGAAGAACAAAAAGTTTTTGCGGGTAGTAAATTCATGCATCCCATTGATATTGTGAGTTTTACAATTCCTAATATCTCCTACAATTTATTTGCTCATTCATTCATTATACTCTTTACTGTTGTTACTCGTAGTTCCTACAATAATTTAAACTTACTAAAATAAGTACGAATTATATGTATGATATTATTGTTTTTCCCTTAATTCTGACTTTTACTACAGATTGGAGCATGGAGATTTTTATTCATTCATTTAACCTTAATATATTATTGGCACAAAGTGAAAAAAAGCAGAGTGGCGACACTTCGACAGACTAAAAGGAGTAAAGATGAGGCTACTGATCACTACTTTCGTGAATTAAGGACTATGTGGAGTTAATTACATTTATGCTTCATTCACAGTAAACAATAATCTATATTTGGTCAAAGGCCCAATTGTAAAGTAACAAATATAAAAATATGTGCAATAGCTATAAAATATGAAATATTACATGTAAATAACAATGTTATTATGTAATACAATGGCTGTATATCGTCAGCAGACGCAACGGAACTATATATGAAACAGTGTAAACACAAATGTTGAAGACGAACCTTGTTTTGTGACTATTTTACAAGCCTAAGCCTATATAAATTCAAGAACTTAACTTAAAGATAAAATTGCATGGTTTAAAAATCGTCTTTATTACCTTCTGCAAAGATAGCTTATTGTTCTTTATTATAAATATTTCCAGAGAAATTTACCAATCAAGCACAAGGTGTTTTGAAAAGTTTATGCAGAATTTACTGAAAAGCAAATTGAGAAACATAATCACCCTTATTGTAGAGAACTTAACAACAATTTTGAAAGTATTAATTAATAGTTACAACACAATTGCTAATATAAATCAAAACATAGAATTATTTTAACACGAGCGGCAATGTCTTTCACATAATTGAAATGGTACAACAGTTAGCCATCAAGAATATTAGCTATTTTGTTGAATGAAAGATAAACGGTAGAAAAAATAACTATGTTAATTCTTTCCATTTATTTCTTTCTTTCCCAGTGGATCTTCAATCCAAGGATAGGCTCTTGGGCAGCTGCCACAAACGCGAAAAGAATGCGCTAGACCCAATGGCGAAATAGAAGGATACGAGCAAATCGACGGATTCTGAAGAAAATTAACGTACAGATTTATATGAGATGTCATCTAAATAGATCCTTGGTAATATTTAATTTCTGAAATGTTTCAGGGTTAATGTAAGTATGCCGAATTAATTACTATGCCTTAGTGCATATTAATTACTAAAGATAACAACTTAACATTGAGATTTTAAGTTTTTGAAAAGTATATGCTATTTTTGTAAGTTTTTAAAGGAAAAAACATAAAAATGCAGTAAAAATTATGCTAAAACATACTATTGCAATTACACTCGAAAATAGATGGAGGTTGTTCAACTATTGAGGAGAATAGAGTTGACAAATCACTCACTACATCCCCATTCACGCGAATACACTTTATATTTCCATGACGCAAACTGCTCAACTGCCTTAACTTCTACTTACTTCACAGGGATGAATGAAGTCACTCAATCGCATATTGCATTGCCAAGGTCTGAATTTTTCAATATTAGATAAGGACGATGGATCACTCATCCAATGAATGGCTTGAGTGGCCGTTACCACATATACGTCGGTTTTGTTGAGAATCTAAATGTATTTGCTGAATATCTATTTACAACCAAATAAACTCTCGATAAAAGACATAATCAATGATAATGCTATTATTTTTGAATGTATTTGTATACCTCTTGGAGCCAGTCATTAAGTGCATGAACAACTCCATTATCAGGCAAATAAGTGAGGAAATCGGTGTCAGCAGTAAGAATGAATGGAGCTCTATTCGATTTATAGTTCCGATAAAAATTACGCCGGAGCATTTGCCGTACACTAGCTCGGGTGTCATAAGGCTAAAATATTGCAATATCTAAATAGAATAGAATACTCCCTTTCTTTAGAACAATTCAATACATTGTTATGTAATGATAAACAAATAGCTCTTTTATATATAATCGTTGTTGTTCTAATATTCTTCCATACCTTAATAGCTGTTTTTGCCATAGTGTGCCAAATTCCGTCATTTGCTTGAAGTAACTGCAGAGGAATTTCCCATAATCCTTTATGGGCCTTACGTGGACAGTTTTGCTCTCCGCAATCCCAGGCAAGTTGATGGTCTGCAAAAAAAAATGCCAAACCTTGCTAATGTACAAAATATTTCACTATTTCTTAATAATGAAAGTGATTTACAACAATTTTTAGGCTTTATCAAGTTTTATTGGTTAGAATAATGTCAAAGGACTTTAAAATACTAGAGAATCACATTAACTTCTGGCAGTATGCTAAATTTGGTCTTTGTTTGATCTTAACAAACAATATGCATAATTTGGAAAACAAAGAAATGAGATGTCAGTGCTGCTGAGAAATACTACAGACAACTCTGTAATAATCAGTTCACTTGTGCTTAAAAGAGATGCACTGAATTTAATCGTAAAATCTACTTATAAAATCAATTTTACATGGATTTACTTACCAAGAGTTTGTGGCCACACGGGACCTTCTTTAACTGACATGGAATTATCATAAAGAAAACCATTTTCTTTCATCATCTCAAATTGAGCATCACCTAAATAGAAATAAGTATTGCTTATAAATTCGTTGCATAAATGCATAAAATTAGTGTTCGTTATTATAACAATCAACGGTGCTTTTCATTGTAAAGATCAACTATTGTATTTTAAATCAAATATCCACAGGGTACGCCAAAAGCTCTGACAAGGATGTCAAGCCACATAATTTCGTGATGAAAATAGTATTTAAGCTCTGTACACACGTGAGATGC